>VZSZ01008486.1:45907-57946 GCA_013398815.1 Ibidorhyncha struthersii | reverse complement strand
CCCCAGATGCAGTACCCTACATTTACCCTTGTTGAATTTCATTAAGTTCCTCTCTGCCCAACTCTCCAGCCTATCCAGGTCACGCTGTAAGGCAGCACAGCCTTCTGGCGTATCAGCCACTCCTCCCAGTTTAGTGTCATCAGCAAACTTGCTGATGGTACACTCTATCCCTTCGTCCAGATCATCGATGAATATATTGAACAGGACTGGACCCAGTACTGACCCTTGAGGGACACCACTTGTTACTGACCTCCAACTAGACTCTGCACCACTAACCACAACCCTCTGAGCTCTATCTGCTAGCCAGTTCTCAATCCACCCCACTGTCCATCCATCTATCCCACACTTCCTAAGCTTGCCAGTGAGGATGATGTGGGAGACAGTGTCGAAAGCCTTGCCAAAGTCAAGGTAGCCCCTCTCAGGTACTTACCCAGAGATTTGGTGGAGAATTTTTCAACTGAGCAACTCTTTACTATAAAATAGTGATTCAGCAAAATCACCAGCTTTTACGGAAACTTACCTGTTCTGATTAAAGTTTACTCAGAAAGGGGCTCTGAAGCACTAGGTGAAATACGGGGACAAAGAAAGTGAAAGAGCCCTTGCAACATGCTGGTGTTCAAAGCATCCAGTTAGGAGGGAAAAAAGATTTACCTTAGTCTAGAGCATAAGTTTGAGCATGAGTTTTCCTCCTCATGAGTGAGTCCAGTGACAACCATGAGATCCAGGAGAGCTCTTTTTCTGTGCTTTTCCCAAGGAAAGCAACAATATATCCTGAGGATATGTCAAACTGGCACTTCTTTTAAATCTCAGAGCTTCACAGGATAAGAAGACCATTTCCCATCAAAGATATCTGATCTCTGGTAGTTTTCTTTTCACACTGCAGTGTGACTGTCTGTGAGCAGGCACGCGAAAGCCACAAACAGCCCATTCCCATGGGAGAGTATGCTAGCTGGGGGGGAGAGCACGCAGACACTCCTGAGGTGGGTGTCCCCAGGTCCCCACTACTCTCCAAATGCAAACATAGTGACAGCAAATTTTCTGACAGCTCTTCTTGGGCAGTTTTGAGTGGCTGCATGTCATGAGGGGCTAAGGAGAAAGAGTTTTAAGCTATAGGCTGCATTTCGGCACAGGGGGCAGGGAAACTGTTTGTACTAACCCTGAGACAGTGCAAAATTGTTCCAACTTTCCCAAACTAAGAAGGGAGTCTGGAGGGGTGGTTTCTTGGTTCCACAAAGGACCTGCATTTTGAACTACACGGGTCTCTCTGTGAGCATCATGAACTACACTGAGATGCAGATGAGCAGAAATTAGCCACCCATGCTTGCTGTGCCGCTCTCCTCCTGCCAAATGGGTGTTCCAGTGGGAAGCACCAGCTCAGGAAGGGGCAAAGACATGGGAGCAAAGGCCGGGAGCAAAGGCTGTACTCTCCAATGCACAGCTCATGGGAAATCCAGCAACAATCCAGGAGTAAAGACTGAACCTTGGACTCCTTCAACAACACAAGCTGTGAACAATGACACAAGGATGACAATCCATCCTCCTGTGCCTGGGTGGCTGTTAGTCCTTCACTTACCTGAAATGAGTTTCAAGCAGCCTTGTGGCCAGACCACAATGGTCTTCAACTGATAGATAGAAAAGACAGAGATCCCACAAAAGACCTAGAGATTTAAAATATTGAAAACCAGCCAGACTTAAATTCTTCATCTGCTCCCCACCCTAGTGGGCATTTGGTTCTTCACCACATTTCTAATCTCAGTCACCCCAGAGATCCTTGACAACCCAACCGTGTCCTCCTACCACATCTGTTGCCTTTGTTCAGGACTTTGCTCCTTCTGCCTCCAACCCCACCACCCCCATCCACTTCCAAATACCCCAGTCTTGGTCATCCTCTCCAAGCTCCAGTTCTGAGCAAACAGCCCCCCAGCCACTCAATGTCATTGCTTTTCTGCTAGAAAAATCACCTCCTCTGCAAGTCCTTCCCATCTTTGTTTCCTCTCCACTGCTGCTTCCACACCTGAATTTTTCACCCATTTTGCCTCTGCCTGTTCTAAATTATACACTCTGCTGTGAACAAGGCCTCATTTTATTTGCTTTGTAAAACATCTACATACATGGATGGAGCTGTATAAATAATTAATACATGCCTTAATTTAAAGATTATGAAGAAGAAGGTGGTGATTGCTGCAGAAAGATTAATGCGAATGAAATAACTCGACCAGACTATAATTTTCTCTGGCGACCCATGAAAGAATTAACCCAAAGGAGGCCCCCTTAAGTACTTTTGCAGATAGCCCAATGAATTCCAGGTATGACTTCGCTTTGCATTTTTCATTTTCCTCATTCTTCCAAGATATATCTGCCTATCTTAGATGCAAGTGTACACATATCCTTGCCTGTTCCTCTGCAGATAGTTTCTCCAGGTCATTTCACACTGTGGCTCCTCCTAAACAGTGTAGTTCTTTTCATGATGCAGGCAGGGTAGCTGAAGACCAGGAGGGGTGGTTGTCTACACACCTTCATGCAGTACATAACCTTTGAAAGAAGGACTCAGAGCTGGAAGCTGTGTGCAGAAATGCCTATGCTTCTCGTTTTCTAAATATATCCTCAACCTTTGAGGTCAGTTCCTGCTAGGAGGAAGGACAGGCAGAGGTCTATCAGCAAGCTGCACAGACCTCTCCAGGATCATTTGGTCAGCCCAGTGTTCTGCCCAAGTTAATGAATCTTGCAGAGGGACAAGACTCATTAACAAGGAGTATCTTGGTGCCAGCAAAGCTATTCTGCTTCCCAGATCCCAAACTCAGTACTTCTGTACCTACCAGCTTATTTGGACTCACCTCAGATCTGCCTGAGCCTTAGGAGACTTGAGACCCCTCAAGTGGATGGAAGTGATGTGTGTATCAAAGTGTTTTGCCACCCAGTAAGAAAATCTCTGAGAACCCCCAGCATGACAGCCCAGTGAACAACAATGGCAGCAGAAGTCCAAGCCTTGCTTTTTTCCTGGGATCAGCCCAGTGTTTAATTTGTAAACCTTTCATTCTCTTTGTCCTTTCCTCCGAGAAGCTGCACAAGCAGAGGAGGCTGTATGGGCTGAGGGGACTGTAAAGAGGGAGGGGGACACAGAAAGGAAACACCTGCAGCTGGGGCAGCTGAGCCCAGATCCAGCCAGCCCCGTGCAGCTGTGAGGGGAAAGGTCTCTTTTCACCCTTCTGTCTTTCTAGCAATGCCTTACAGGGAGAAAGTAATTTTATAATGGCTGGAGCTTTCTGATGCCAAAGAGGAATGAAGGAAAGTTACTTAAAAGCCAAGAGCAGCCTTGTACCAGACTTCATGGTAGCAGCAGCTGAGCAGAGGATGGAGACTTTCCACCCATGGAAAAGCCTTCACAAGGAGCAGTACAGGAGTGGCAAAAGAAGCTAAGCACATACAAACCTGAGGTTTTATGCCTAGGATGGGATCTCAGTCCTGTTAAGGACTGTAGGGTGGGAACTTGGGGAATGCATACACAGCTGGATTAGGTGTCTCAATGAGATACAGCTGAGTGTCATCTGATCACTATGATGAAATGCAGAGGACAGCTGAAGCTGGCACAGAGAAGGATCAAGTGTGAAAGGTTTTCAGGCACCTCAGCAGACTCTTGCACCCGTTTGCCTCTGGGTCCCTCCATGAACACATTGCTACCAGTTCCTGTTTTTCTTTCCATCAGTGCCAGCTTATGCCTGCTGGAATAGTGAAATGTGAAACTAGATGCAGTCAGAGACCACAGAGAATGATCCAAAACATTGGAGGCTGCTTCCAGCTTTGCTAAAATTCATTTATCTGCTTTTTTCCAGGTGAGACCTTCTGCAAACTCAGCATCATGTACAGATACGCAGCATCTGCCCACCTTCCTGGGCAGAAGGGGGGAGCAGATCTAGCTGTAGGAAAGGGACGGGCATCTGCCTGCCTACTGGGGACATCATCACCACAAATCTGTCCCTTCCCTGATCTTTGTGAGGACAGGGAAGAAGCCCAGAGACCCCAGAGTGTGGTTCCTGCAAACCTTCATTTAACTTGGTGTCTGGTAACTCGCCGTCTCCTTTCTAGTGCCTTTAAGCCTCCTGTTGCTCAAATGTCGCACCTTGCTTTTTTTCTCACAAGATTTTGATTTTCCTTCCAGATCTTTCTAAGAACTTTCCTCTGATGTCACAAAAACACCTGCAATATTACCAATACAATAAATCACGTAAGCTTGCTGAGTCAACTTTTTTGCAGAAGACATTCAGCTTCCACTGATCTCAGTGGGAGCTGAGGTTTTTCAGTGCGTTGCAAGATCAAACCTTAAAAGCAGGTTTAATGGTAGTCCCTTAAGCTTAGCTTTCTCCTTTGGTTTACAACAAGTGATGATTACCATTTTTTCTCTCTTCCTATAAATTTGAAAACCTTTACCAAAGATACTGATTTTCTTGCTGGTGTAATCTACCATGTTCCATTTATCAACGTATTAAAAAAAGATGGGTATAGTAATTTCTTATATGGATTAGGTGTCTCAGATAATTCCCAGATACTGCTTTTCTATTTTGCAGATTTCTGTGCTCACCTGCAAGCTCTGCCTTAATTCTTGTCTCTGCTTGGCTCCCGCACATATAGAGACTTCATTGCCCAAACACACATTCCTCAGTAACAGTTTACATTAACGTCTCTCTGCTTATCCTGTAATTGCAGTGTATGTATGTACTCTGGCTCTTTCCATTTGTGTTTGTGGAAGTAGATGTATCTTGTGTGTACCTGTTTTATCTATCATAACACCAAGAAAACAGAGACACTTTGAAGTACACATTTGGAAACTGCACAACCAAACTGTTCATAAATATCCTGGTTAATCACTTTGTCCATGACTGAAAAAGTCTGCCTTAATCTTGAGAAATGTTCGGTGTATGGGGCATTCTGTGTTACTACTTTTCAAGGTCCAAAAGACAGATTTAGCTGTGAATATTGTTCTTATGTATCATTTTTGGCCTTTTGGTTTACAATCAATGCCAGTGCTTGGTGTACAAAAGAGTCACCAGCAGTAACAGTTTCTGATGACACAATTAAGCTCTCATGACTATACAATAACTGAACCATGTTGCCATTACAATTACCATGATATTCTCTGTCTCCAGTCCAAATATGTTGTCTAAATACTGGTGCATTAAGTTAACTAAATTGAAGAAATAGATAATGGCATTAAATAACTGCTAGGGTGAATAAAATGCCTTTTAAATGAAATGAGGGGATCGATGATCCCTATGTGTTTGGCTATAGTGTGCCTTGCAGCATGTCTATAGAACAGTTTAGGATGGGAAGGCTCAATCCTGCTATGTGCTACATGTTCTGGATGCTCTCCAGAAAAACCCTAAGCGCAGTCTTGGTTTCAACAAAATTAATAGACCCCAAAAAAATACAGCTACGTATGTGCTCCTAAGGACGAAGGCCATGGTTCCCACAACATTGCAGGATCCCGCTCTTGGCAAGGAGAAATTCAATACACAGCAATAAGCACTGCAGGCGAACATCACAGGCAGCTGGGGAGCAGGAGAGAGGGAGGGATCTGCTCCCAGAAACAGTCTGTGCGCAGGCTCCTGTTGAAGTCAGTGATTCAGGATCAGATCAAAAGGGATTTAAGCTATAGCTGAAAAACAGATGGGGAGTTGGTGAGGTGGAAAGAGAGAGAGAGCAATTAATCCAGACAGCTGGCACGGCAGTGAGGCGGACCTGACCACCAGCGGTGGAAGGGAGCGAGGGGAGAGCCAAGGGACGGCTGGCGTGGGAGGTGCTGGGCAGCACGGATGGGCTTGCACAGACACGAGAGACTTCAGAGCATGATTTTTAGAGTAGAAAATGAAATTGCTAAAGCTCACACTAATTCTGCAAACCTTGCCACACTGGTGGTGGGAACCTCAGAAATCAGTCATTCCCCCTAACTAATGTGGGAAGCCGCTGCTTGGGCGAGCAGGGAGGGATCCAGCAGCAGCCGCAGCAGCCTGGCGTTTGTGGGGCTCTGGAAAAGTGCCTGGGGAGAAGCAGGAGTTACGAAAGCGTGAAGTGTCCAGTGTTCAAACGAGTGATCAGCAGAGCATACTTCAAAGCCAGGGAGCTGGACCTGCAGAAAGGTAGCTTGCTTTGCAGAAAACCAGTCGTCAGTCAAAGCATCCTGCTGTCACCTGTGTGCTGGGGCTTGCACAAGTGCCACCAACACTGCAGCAGGGACATACAAGCAGAGTAAGTCCGTGCTGGCATGGGGATACAGAACATTGGGAGCAAAATCATATGCAAGAACATCTCTGCCCACAGGGAGCTGCCTGGTGCACCAGGAAGCCTTTGGGCTTTCCTGGCATTCTTGGATAAGCTTTATGTCCTGACACCTGGAGTAGGTTTTATATATTAGTGTTTCAGCCTTCATTTTCATAAAGAAGACAGTCTGGAGCCCTGCTGGTTATGGAGAAAAGCTTGAAAACTCTAAATCTAGAGCTTCATAATCCCAGTCAAAAAAATGTCAATATTTACTTGTATTTGATGACATTATGGGGCTTGTGGCGGTTTGGGAGTGCTTGAGATGGGCAATAGAGCAGCAGGCGGGTGGCTGAACCACAACCTCCTACCGCAAGTGTGTGGGCAGCGCGGCTGCGCTCCAGGGATGGTGCCTGGTCATCTGTGCACAACACGAGTCTGCGAAGCAGCTCCTGTCTCTGGCTGTCCTGGGCAACAAAGCAAGCTCTGATTAACCACGTTTTAGTGGGTGGAATGATGGTTTCCTCTATTCAGTAAATATTAAGTTCAGTCAGTGCGGGCTTTACTGGTATTTCTTTTTTTTTTCCTCCCTCTCTTTTTAATCAGGAATGTATATGCTATACAATTAGGCTGTATTCGATATCAAAGGCCCTGAAGAGAGGAGAATGCTTTCTGAAGACTTATGAATCCCTTTTGAAGGGGACCCTGTGATGTGGTTGCCTGCGGTAGCAAAGACTGGATTCAGTGACCATAGAGGTCCCCTCTGGCCCTATCCATTCCTTCCTCCCTCCATACAGCTTCATTCTGGGGTATTTTATTTTTAAATAGAAATTCTTAAGAAGTTTTTGTGCAATATTTAAAAGCTGCTGAACAATCTATAAAACCACAGATGGTGATCTAATTTGTGAAGTGGACTTCAAAATATGCACTGATCCACTGATCATCTGATCCTCTAAACCAATGCAGCTAATTCCAGTCCTTCAGTGGTAGCAGCAGAGCACTATGGCACTGCAAGGGCATTAAAGGTATATTCTTGCCTAATAAAATGACGTGCCAAAGCTAGAGAGAGTTGGGACACAACAGTACCACATTAAGCAGTTAAGCACAGTTGTGCAGTTAAGCACAACTTCACCTCTCTACTACTTATTGCACCAACTCTATAATGAAATTTAGCTCCAAAAACTTCAGCAAAACCAAACCAAACCACCTCTTTGAGCTTCTGGTTTGCTTTTGATAAAACTCTCTAGACTTCCAGGGTCCAAAGACAGCTAATTCCATTCTAACCAAGGTTTTTACTGGCTGAAACTCACCATATAAATCTAAATGTTTGGTTACATGTTATTTTAGCATCCTGCAGTAAAAATAATTTTTTGGAAATAAATTAAACAAAACAAACCCCACGAGTCTAAATTATTAATGGTTTATGCCAGTACAATTGCTGAAAGCAGTACAATTAATCCAATTTTCAGCAGTTGTATGGTGTGAAGTAAAGCATATGTTCTAAGCTGTAAAATCCTTTTTAGTAGTGTAAAAATTAAACTTAAGCAAATTTTATTTTGTGCCACCTCGATGTAGAAATGTTTATTTTAAATTAAAGCAGCTAAATTCAACATTGGAGGGGTTTTGATATGTAACTTAATTCTAATAAATTATAATGGCTGTTACTTTTCATACATAGCATGTGGAACTTGTTAATTAAAAGCTACTTCCTTGTGTTAGGTCTTGATCACATTCCAGAATCTCATACTTAATGTGCTATTAAAATCACTCTTTGACAGCCCAGACCTGGAAGGCACCACATACCATCAACTCCCAGGGAACTTTCTGGGTTGCTTTGCAATTTCAAGGTTTTCCATGAGTTAAAAGTCCGGCTGGACTGTTTTGACTGTCCCAGCTCATTGAACATCTACCCCCTAGCTCTGCATACCCCCAGAGGCCTCAAGTCCAGAGCTGTTCCCTCACCAAATTTAAATATGGAATAGTTAGGAGTGGGCATAGAGCACACACCTGTTAGCCACACTTAGCTGATGGCTCCCGTGTTTTGCTCAGGGACTCCTAAAGGAAGAACTGAACTCAGACCTCAGAGCTTTCAAAAATAAAGTATTGTTTTATCAGCTGTGGAGAAAAGCTTTGGGGGAAACAGGCTACAGAGAAATGCAGTTCCTTCACCTTCCTCCACTGATAGTCTGAGGACATTTATTTTCTTTGGGTCTTGCAGTGGCTTATTGACATCCTCTTGATACCCTCTGCCCACATATGTGTAGGTCCCCAACAACTGCTCCTCCTCTACAGAGACAGGGACTCTCTGGTCAGAGCCTCCTGACCTTGGCAATTCAGATTTAAGTCCTGATGGCACAAACCAATGGAGGAGACTCAACATAAAGTCTAACCAGGTTCCCAAAATGCTTCTACTCCATCGCTGCCTTTCTAGTACTCACTATGACTTCTGCTCTTTTTGCATCCTTTCCTTTCAGCTAGACCAAGGCTTTTCCAGAGGCAGAGGCAAAGTCAGGCTCAGGTATTAGCATGACCAGGTCAGTGTATGGCATTCCCAGACAATGCCAGAGTAGTCCTGGCTCTACTGCACTGGATGTCTAGCTGAAGTCCCAGTGCAAACGTCACCACAGAATTTACCCTGGTGGTTCCTCAGTCAAGAGCAATATCTTCCTAGGGAGACCACAGACAGTGTTTTAAGGTTTCTAGTCTTGATTAAAAGCCTTGAAGTGATGCATTCTACTACATCTCCTTCATGAGCCTTCCCAATGATTAATTGCCTCTGCCATTAAGATGCTCATCATGTGTATGTGTTGCTCTAGCAGTTATCATCTTTCCAGTTCTCAATTCTGCAACCTTAGTTATGTTTTTTAGTTTTTTAGTGTATTTTTCTACATGGCTTCCTTGCCATTTGAAAAAGGAAAATCAAGTAGTTCTTTATCTCATGCTGCTTCTACCACTTCTCATTCCCACTTGCGGCTTTTCATTCTCGGTCCTCTCTGTTGACCCTCAGTCATTCCTCTTTCACCATCCCAACTAGTTTTCACTGTGAAACCAGTGCTCAGGGTGCTCACGCGCAGTGCTCTCATCCTTAGGTCCCATCTTGAACTTACAGGTACTACCATTGGCGCACTGAGCACTTGATGTGCAGACATCTGAAATATGACTTTCCAGTCCTGCCTCATACAGCTACTCCAGCCTGCATGGTCTAGATATTCCTTGGGCTGGAGAAGTGTGGTTATGACTCTGCAAACTGGGCTTAGTGCCCTTGGAAGCGTGGAAAGCTAGATTCAGTTTCTGCTCTAATGCTACTTAATATAAAACTATGAAATAGTGAAACAGAAATTCAGGTCTTTATCTCAAATCTCTTCCTGCATGGGTAAATAGCTTTCTCTCTAAGGAAAGAAGTGCTGCATGAAATCTTCTTTAATTAACTCAGAGTTGGAGGTAATCTCAATTCATACCAAGGAATGAATGAAAGACTCTTTGCCCTTGCAATTTGAGGAGAGGGGGGTCGACCAGCATCTCCATTCAGCCAATATACCTTCCTCCCTCATTCCTGCCTTCCCTCCCTTCTGAGCAGTTTGGCTTTGCTTAGCCAGGTACACGCAGAGCTGGAAGACCAGCAGCACCCGGCACAGCCAGACAAGTTTTGTAAAAGCCCGGCTCTGCATGCAGCGGTCCTCAGAAGCCGACACCATCCCCAGGTTGGTGTCTGCTGGTCTCTGCGCAGCTCAGGAGGGAGTCTGCCGAAATTAACTTTTTTGAGGCAAAACTGCGGGTGAGTGCTGAAGGTCAGGATGTTGGAAGGGAAAATATACAGCAAAGCATAAAGGAGCTTTTCTGCGGAAGTGCTCTTGGATAAATATACTTAGTTCTGAGGAAATGCCGGAGTAGGCAGCGAGGGGATTGAAAGCCGTCCCATTAACCGGGGAAGAGGCAGCAGCCGCACGCCTGCCTCCCAATCTGCCCTGCGCCAGCAGCACCTGGCAGGGCCGCCCAAGCAGAGGGGCACCCAGCTGCACAGCCCCCATCGGCCCAAGGGAAAAAACTATTAGGAGAGCTTGAAAGTGCCAGCGGGATCTTCGGGGATGAGCTAACAAGTGAGCTCCCAGCACGGACTGGTTTTCCTCTAGCCACTTAGCAAGTGCCATCAGATAGCAGTGATATTTGCTTACCACTGAGCTGCGCTGGATTCAAACCCTCCTCCCAGCGCCCAGGAGGGCTTCTTCCCACCCAAAATCTTTTTTTTTTTTTTCAAAAAGGAAAGTAGTTACCAAGATGTATTACATGTGGCAGGTTAAGATTAACGCTATCGTTTTTACCAAACAAATAGCCATCCATTGCTAAAGGTCAATAAACTGGCAAAGGAAAACGTACAGCTAGTCATAAAGGAGCTTTTCTGTGAAAGTGTTCTTGGATAAATAAACATCAGTTCTTGTAAACACTGTGTACTCTCCAGATGTAAATATTCAGAAGGTGTGCTCAAAAAAACTGAGATGGTTCCAGCTCAGCATTTTATTAATAGGAGATGGTGGATTTTTGGTCAGCTATTAAGTACAACTTAATGTGAAAAAATGTTTGTTTGCCTAACAAGACTTACTGCTTACACCAAGCTGCCTCCAAGATTTTGATAAGAGTATTCAGAACAGTAGAAGATACTTCGGATGTTAGCAAACACCTTGTGCAATATAGAGAGATTAGATATGGAGCAGGTCGCAGGATGCAGGCTGGGACAGAGAACAGGGGGTTGGTGGTTTACAGAGTTCAAACAGGGGTAGGACGGGTTTGGTTCTGTGATATTGTTTCATATCATTACAAAATTATAGGCTAATTTTCTGGTTTTCCCTTTTGAATTTGAGCTTTGCTCAAGCCTGGGCGTTGTTTGAACCCAGGTTTTATACTTGCTGTGCAAAAGATGGAAAATTTGTTCCCAGGACGGTAACCCTGCTGGGCTAGGAGGGCAAGGTGAGGTGTTGTTCCAGTGCAAAAGCACACCTGAGGAGACAGGTTTAAAAACTCCAGGCTGCTCAGAGGTCTGAGGCATCACTGGAGCACACCAGCCCCTGCTATCGAAGCAGCCGCCTCTCAAGGGCTGGTACTCTTGCCATGGCCCCATGGGGAGTTTCAGGAAGGGACACTGCCCTGTGGGCAGAAGGGCAGTCCAGCCTTATTAAATCCAGCAGTTGTTTTCCTAACTTGTCCTCAGAGTCTTAATTGCTGTTGCTCTTAGCTCACCACTACCCGCTTTCCACGAAAGCTGGACAGAAAGCACCTGCTGGGGTCAGGCAGTTCACCTCCCTCCTGGTTTGGGATTACTCCTACTGTATGCTTTCTGGCTTTCTTTAGCCAGAAAAACTCCAAAACCTCTAAGCAACAAAGCTTCTGCCCCTTCTCCTCGAGCCTGGTGCTATGGACCCGGACAGCACAGTGCCCTTCTCTCCCCACGCAGAAGCTGGGATTGCCCATCCTCACTCTCAGCTCAAAAATGGGAGCTTAGTTTGCATCTCAATGGAGATTGTGCAAAANCAAAAAAAAAAAAAACGCTGTATGGGGTTGGACTCCACACCAGCATAAGATACACATCATACATAGTATATGCAGTCTGGGGCTTAAACACAGGGTGAGTGTAGACAATGCAGAAATGCATTGCAGACCCTTTTCATGCAAACGACACTGACATCTGTGTATGGCCTTGTGTCATGTCTCCTTCTCTGACAGGAGGAAATCGGCACACACAGCACTGGGCTCACCCTGGAACCTGGAACCTACTTTTCACCACTAAGCAACACAAAG
>VZSZ01008486.1:24799-45899 GCA_013398815.1 Ibidorhyncha struthersii | reverse complement strand
TCCAGCTGTGCACAAGGCCCTTTAAGGGCACTGTACCGAGTGTCATATAGCGACATATCCTTAGGCAACTGCTGAAATGCCTCTGACCCCTCTGCTCTGGCCCCCATCGTGGCTGCTTTCCGAGCCACACACAAGTCTTCTAGTGACCAGAAATAAAGAGGTCGTTATGGTGTGCTGTGGAAAGCTCTGACAAAAGACCAACACAGTGTGCAACTCAGCCCCAAAGACAGCCCAGAACAGGGCTCTGAAGATGAGGGTCCCATTGGTGCCCTTGGTGCCCGCTCTCTGGTTTGGCTCCTGCCAACACCGAGCCGTGCCACGGCCCTGCTGCTCCTGCAGCAGCAGCTCCCGACTGCTGCTCCCAGTGGGTCCAGAGGAGGGCCACGAAGATGATCAGAGAGGTCTGGAGCACCTCTCCTATGAGGAAAGGCTGAGAGAGTTGGGGTTCTTCAGCCTGGAGAAGAGAAGGCTCCGGGGAGACCTTATAGCAGCCTTCCAGTACCTAAAGGGGGCCTACCAGAAAGATGGGGAGGGACTCTTTATTCAGGAGTGTAGCAATAGAATGAGGGTTAACAGTTTTAAACTGAAAGAAAGTAAATTTAGATTAGACATTAGTAAGAAATTCTTCACTCTGGGGGTGGTGAGACACTGAAACAGGTTGCCCAGAGAAGCTGTGGATGCCCCATCCCTGGAGGTGTTCAGGGCCAGGCCGGATGGGGCTTTGAGCAACCTGGTCTGGTGGGAGGTGTCCCTGCCCATGGCAGCGGGGTTGGAACTGGATGATCTTTAAGGTCCTTTCCAACCTAAACCATTCTGTGATTCTATGATTCTATGAATTTGCTTCCCTAGGTCCCTTGCTCCCATCTGTGTCCTTCCTGGGCGTCCCCACGTGCCCTCACACCATCCATACCTGTGCCAGGGCAGAGCCAAGTGGCAGCCGTCTCCCCACAGAGCTCCCGGGTGCTGCGCTGCTGCACCCCATGAGCACCCACACCCGGATGGGTGCTGCTCCTGCTGCTCGTTAGCTGAGGTGTGCTTCACCACTTCTCTTTTTATTTGCTGAAAAACAGGGAAGGAGGAAACCAGCACCTTTTTAGTTGCAGTGTGAAGAGTTTTGTAATGTTGTTTTGGAGTCCAGGAGTTTCCCCCAAACACACTCCCACTCCCGCACGGAGGAGTCCAGGAGCGGGTGGGGAAAGCATGCCTGGGGGAGAGGAGGCTAAGCCGGCCCCCTTGCACAGCAGCCCGAGATCCCTGTCATGGATGCCAGAGGAGACACAGGAACCCACCCCACATGACACGTGTCCAGCAGGGAGGCCAGGGGTTGCTGCACGCAGCTCTGAAGGCCTCAACCGTCAGCCCTGTTTGGTGCCACAGCAGAGCTGGGCGGCTCTGCGGTACCCGAAGCTGCTGCAAAAGGCACATACTTGCCAGGAAAGGTCTAAAAACATCTTCCACTCCTACAGTATAGGCCGGGTCTCCTTTGCGGTCATGGTTGACCTTGGAGGACAGAAGCAGGAAGAAAACTTGGTAGACATGAAGGCAGCTTGCTTTTTTCCTTGCCGTGTACCAGAGTGACTTTATATGTTTTTAAATCCGGTTTTGTACCAGCCAGAATAGAAATTATTTCCTTACTGCTTCTCTGCTGTAAGAAAGATTCATCTCCTTTCTTCTTTTTAGTCAGAGACCAAAAATACTCACCAAAATCTAAGAAGAAACTCACCGTACTGTTTGATAGAAACATGTACCCTTACCTTATGAAGGGTCATGCTACCAGGGGTCCCTCTTCAAGGCAGGACGAATGTGTGATACTGTCCCGTTTGTTCCCATCTTTGTTCCCAAGATGAGAGGACTTCAGCCTCAAGGCAGGCTCAGTATAGGAAATTGCTGAAAAATGGAAAACTCTAGCTAGATCTGGAGATTTAACAGATTTGCACAAGTCCTCTTTTGCTCACAAGCTCACATTTGAATTGAAATGAATTCTTCCTCTTTCTTTTCCAAGACTAAAGCTGAATTTAGGGAAAGCCTGAAGCGAAAGCGTAAAATGGAAGAAGCAGAAGTAGAGAAAGTGCAGTCCTCACAAAGAACAGTGAAAGCTGGAGAGAAAAACTGATCATTTCTGAAAGCCAGATAACCTTCACGCACTAGTTATACATTTGGTCCCTTTTTACATAGCTGCCTCCATCCAGCTCACAGTTGTTCACCACCCGCCTGAACGTTATCCTCCCCCTCGATCTGGAGGACTTTCAGTTTCTTCCTCCCCAGCACAGTTACATGACCTTTGATAGCCAGGACGAGCTGCCCTCCTCCATCTCATTGCAGACAGAAGCCACCCGGGACATCATCCATTAGCCGAGTCTCTCCTCCCCTCCTCCCCCCAGGAAAGCTGGCAGAGACTGCTGTCTCCATCCTTTTCTCCAAAGCAGGGCTGTTCTCCAGAAAGGGTCTCCACCTTACTTCAGGCATGCCCTGGAGGTACCTGCTTGAAGCAAACTGAATTGCACCTCAGTTTGAAGCCTGACATAGCCTAAAGCAGACAGTGTGAGCCACCTCCCTCCTATTTTTTCCCCTGGATCATACACTGGTAAACTCCAGACATCCCTTATTATACTACTTTAAATCATAGCATTCAAGATTTTTTAGTTTATTGACTGCTGCCACAAATCCTTTATATACTGTGGCATTAGAGGCAGTTTTTGGCTCATTCCTCACTTCTTTATGTTTAGAGCAGTGAAACAAAGGAAGGGGAGGGTGGAGTAATCTTTACAATGTCTATTTAAAGGCAGTGATGGCTGTGTGCAAACCAAAGCACACAGCAATGGGAATTACACGGCTGGAGAAAACAGTTGGATGGGTGTCTTCTATGACGATTTTTTTCCTAATGCGTAGTGAAGGAAAAGAGGCACAGAATTCGCACATCGTGCAAACTACAAAAATTGTCGAGAATGTACTAATGAGAACTAAATGCTGGTAGGTGCTCTCAGATGTCATCTGAGAAACTGAAGTGGCGAGTACCAGAAATAGGTTGCCAGCTGTCTCTGGTCATATTCTTTGTACAAGAATGCTAACAGTTCCCCCTCCTATACACCCAGGGACAAACTCTGCCATCGTGTAAATCCATGCAAGCCTCCAGCTTCTCCAGGACTGCACAGCTGTAAAAGGAATCTCACAGTTTTATTAAAGGCTGAGAAAAAACACTTGGCACTGCTGCCTGCTGTCAGCTACCACCTTTCTGGGAAGCACTAGAGGTCCAGCCTGGCTTGCAGCATCTCACCACCCATGGCAGGCTCAGCACATTCAGCACATCAGGATGGCAGTATTTTAACTCGCCACAGTATGGGAAAAAATACCCGCGCAGGGCAAAAATGAGATTGGCGCCAGGTATGCTGAGTGTAAGTCAACTGGGTCACTTGCAGCTGCGTTATTCCCTGTGCTTGCTCTCTCCCTGAGTGGTGCAGCCTTATCTGTGCTGCACTGCAGCTCTCCGCTGTGCTTTGCTGCTGCATGGGGAAACCCATCCAGGTCTGTCAGAGCGCAGATCCCGCTGCTGCCTTCTCCGCAGCGCCCGACACAGCGGACGGAGCTGTCTCGAGGTGTGCGTCCTCAGGACCTACACCCACACGCATGTGAGAAAGTTATTTCCAAAAGCGCCATCCTTCTCTGTGATGACAGTGCCAGCTCGACGCTCACTGTGACAGGCCACATATTTAATTTTGGAAAAGGCTGAGCTGATTATCTTATGGACACCATTTCTTGTTACAGATTTACAAATGTCTCCACAATAATTGTATCTCTGGTTTGAGAATTGCCTAGCTGGAATATTCTTTTGCCACTAGCTTGGTCCCAGCCCTCCTCTGTGTACAAAAGATACAGGAATGATTTTCAGTTTTACTTTATGGTTAACAGTTACTGGGGGAAAAAAAAGAAACTTTCTTTTCCTATAGATTCACCAAGTATTTCTGCTTCGCACCCCACTTCTAAAGAATTTACCATCTCTGAATATCCCCTTCCGCTCTGCTGTTCTTTAGTACCCAGCCTTTTTGCAACTTGAGTAAGTAGCCAAATTTCAGCACCCTACATGTTGTTTCCATTGGGAAGAGAATGACGCAGACGAGGATTTATTTTATTTTCTGCTGTAATCCTGTTTATTTAAAGACTGTCCATAAAGCCCTGCTGCCCTGAACCCAGCAGGACTCAAACCTCAGGAGATGGTTTCTTTGACCACTGCCCCAGTGATTGTCCCATCCCCCAGGGCACCCCAAACTGTGTCCTGCCCGAGTCCCTTGAAAGCTTCCCCAGTCACCCGTGGCCCTGGACCCCTTCCCCACCTGCTTTCCTGTGGTTTCCATTCCTTGTCCTATACAGGCAGCTGCCACCACACAGGTTTGTCCAACGTTGGCTTCCTGGGCAGCCCCTTCCCACCAGCCCAATAGGGACTTTAAGCCTCTTTGGCAGCTCCTGGTTCTTCAGCAATCTGTAAGGCAAAAGCCACTTCATTCTCACGTTAAGCGTTAATTGTACCTTGTTACACCCACCAGGAGAAATGAGGCTTCTCCCAAGTTATCAATTTAAAAAAATATTATCTGTATTGTATTGTTCACCTCCATTTTCCTGATGGCTCTTGGCTGCTTTTACAGGAGCCCTAATGAAGTTCTCAATACTTCAGTATTTGTGGCAAAGAGGACAGTATTACCATGGCTGGGTACAGCCCGACATGCTGGATGCTGTGTCAGCTCCCCTGGAGTCAAACTGACATTTTTAGAGGCAATGAAGGAAGCTTGTACTGGGCAAGCTGCGCAGAACAAGCAGGAACCTTTTCTTTGATAAAAACCTCTAACAAATGGGAATTGGAGGAAACATTGCCGAGATGTGCTTTTGAAGGTGGAAATTGCTGCCTCCTAAAATTAAATTACACAAAGTTGGACAAAGAAAGATAGCAAACCACGTGCCAGACGAACTGCCACTCAGCTAATACATTACTTTCTAAATATAAAAACAACCTACTGCTTACACTGACAGTTCAGCACATAAGCAAGAAGGGAATGATGTATAACACCAGACTGAGCTGAGGCTGCAGAAGCACATACTCATCTTAGTTTCCTTTCTGTAATTATTTATGAAAGAGTGCTGAGGAGATAGGGGAAAGCGTGTCCAAAAAAGAGGAGCAGCAGCACGGAGGTTGCTCAGCTGAGCCCCTTTTACCCACAGGGGTTGTCCAAACCCATAGCTGATACCAGTGGCAGAGGGACTTCTACCCAATTCTTCCCCCTGCCCCCAGACCCTTTCTTGCCATGTTCCTTTATGTAGAAACACGTAGAAAAAAAGTGCCTATAAACCACTGCAGTAGCTTCTGACATGCTTGGCCACAAAGACAACACTGGGGTCTCCCCAGATATATCCTGAAACCCATTTGTGGAGAAAAGCAGGGTATAAAATGCTCAGATGTTCACATCCTTCCTTATCCCACTCAGCTCATTCAGCACTGCCTATAACCTTCCTCAGTCTGAACCAATGTCAAGTATAGGACACGCTGCAGATTGACAGGTTTCTCATTTTATTCCAATTCCCTAGTCTCATGCAGCCAGAGAGTAAGAGAGTAAGAAGAAAGGAGCTGATAATTTTCTTATTCTTAGTTCTGTAACCTTAATTTCTCATCTGGCCAGACCCACCAGAATGCCATTCCTACACTGGGCTTCTCCTTCCTTTTCAAATTATAATACAATCAATTCACTTGTGTATGAAGTTATTTTTAGATCTAGTTAAAAAAAAAAAATCCATCTGTAACACTTCTTTGTAGTTGAAATTTATTTAAAAACAGCTTTCTGAGAGACTATGATTCATTATACTGAAGTTCACATGTGAAATTCTATTGATTACCTAAAAACTTATGGAATTACATGCACTTTTGTTTAAAATTTAAAGCCAAAATTAACATCTTGGGAAACCTTGAGGATCTCTAATCAGCTATACGTATGTTGATGCAAAATGAAATCCTTTTCCTTTAGGGGAGAAAATGGATTCACTTTGGCCAGCAGTTCATGAACTACCAGATTTTACCCTCATGCTGCTCCAGCATCATCATACTTTCTCCTCCAAGCTTCAGCTCTCGATACATTTTCAAGGCTGCACCCTAAAACTCCGAGAGCTAGAAGCATCATGGTCAGTCACCAGCTCCAGTAGCTGATGGGGCAGCTAAAGCTGGGTTAAATTGAGAACAGGAGCTGAGAGCATTAAGGGAGCTGGGAGTACTCCTACTGTAAAGTGTACACTCTTAACAAAGGAAGGTAATACATCAAAATAGATTTTACACGGTGCTGAATTTTAGCTTTATAAAAATTAATAGTTCACAAAACCTAAATCAGGAAGATTCTTATTTGTCCTTTTTTGTGTCCCTATGCCAGCCAAGCACAAAACCACAGCTTACTGTGAACCTGAAGAAGCTGAACATGAAAGCTCTTGCCATGCCTGCGCTTCAGTGGCCGTTTGCCCAGACAGGTTCTGCCTGCAACGGGGTGTCAGTGAAGCCACTTAGGTTTGGAGAGAGAGGAAATATAGCAGCTTTCTGAATATTCATGTCTCTCAATTCCAGGAAATTTTTGATACTTGTCACAATTTAACATAGCAAAAATGTTGAGAAATTATTTTGATTAATTAGATATCTCCTGCATTTTGAGGCTCAGCATTGCATAACCTGTCTGGACTAGAAATATTTTGGGACACCGGGACAGATAATTTTCGTGATCAGTTTTGACAGAGCAGAAATGAAAAATCTGCAGCACTGACTTTCTAGAAAATTTTCTTGCAAATAAACCTGAAAAAAAACGAGTTTGGTTTCATGGGTCTTTTCGGCAGCTGGATCCCCAGCCAGTGAGTGCTTTGTATTAATTTCAAACGCCTGCATCACAATTCGAACATGTTCCTATGCCAAGTGGTTTCCACTAAGTTAATAAACAGAAGTATTCAGCCCTGTGCTGGAAATCTATTCACATTCCAGAGGACTTGAGTAGATGGGCATCGGGTTGTCATTCACATACTCCGTCTAGCAAAACAACGTTCCCAGCTTACTTACACAGAGCAAAAGTGTTCTAGGAATTTGCAAGTGTGGTGTTCTTAGAAACAGTGACCTGCAGCCACTTCGCCTGAAAGTGTAAGTGTTACTGGTGTTTTGGGGACAGATACTGAGGGAGGAACATTTGCATTGGAAAGGTCAAACAAGTACAGGGTGAACAGCTTCAGGAAAGTCATAGTGCTACTCTTCCCCTGGGGGATATCTCACAGTGCTGTAAGCACTGGATGCAGGAAAGCTTTCTTGATTCATACCAGGATGAGGAGGGGGAATTCTCACCCCAGACGTCCATCTTTCTGTCCATCTAGCTGGAGGTTGTAAGTGAACAGATAAAACTTGATCATCCCATAGAGGGAATACCATACCTATGCTAACGATAATCTAGAGGTAGAAAGATACTGTCAAACAGAAAAATGAAAGAAGAGAAATTAAACTCAGTTTGGAGCTGGAAGGAATGAACTGTTTGTAGCACTGAGCGCTTTGTGTAACTCAGACCCCAGATGTGCAGGTATCGGCTCCCTGCATTTCCTTTCTTGCAACTGAAATGGCATCAAAGTAGGACACATCAGATGCACTGCTGCCATGTTCAGATGGTTCCCATCTTAACATAACTGTTCAGCCTATAAGGGGGAAATGTCACCTCCTGTTTCCTCCAGTTTTAAAACAACATCACTCAGCAGCAACAAGAGTTATCAGACAATAACTCACAGATTTGCACAGTAACTCACTCTGGTCTGCCATAAGAAGAATAACAAAACAATTCAACATTTTGCCACTCAGTTCTTTAGACCTCCTTGTGGGTTGCAGGAGCTCCCCAAATTGCCCTTTGAATTGCTCCATCTTGTTTTGTCCCCTGTGGAAGAAAAAGGTATATAAAATGAGAGTAGTGTGCATGGCCTTTCATGAGCTCAGACTCCAGTCTTACTGAAAATGTCTAACTTACTTAAATATTGTCCAAATGTTACATATCCAAAATATATTTTCCACACAGGGCTCTGCTCTTGAACTCTCTAGCTGTGCTGAAATTTTCTCATGGAAGATTTCATTTTCTCTTGTTCTCACACAAATAGCAAATGAGGACTCCATTGCCTCTGAGACTGAGCTTTTTCATTTTAGAGAGTTTAAAATGTAAAAAAATCCGTAAGAAATAACCCTAGTTATTGTACAATGTCCTAAGAAGTTTTTTCACATCTGTGGTACGTGTTTTCAGATATAATGTGTCAAGTTAAAAAAAAAAAAATGCACGTTTGAAATAACAGGCTGACCTTTGTGTATATTTATAATGAAAGTATTTAGTATAGTAACTTGTACAGCTTCCCTCTTTTTAGATACAAAAAGAGAAACTCAGACCCTGCTGAAGCCAACAACAAAATTCTGATTGGAATAAACAGCAACAGGCGCTTACCCGTAATCTATATCATAAAGCCATGATTGGCCGCCTCCATTAGGACTAAAGTAAGAGGAATGTTGTAGGTCAGGACGAAGGTGTATTTGCAGCCTGCATAGTTTCTGCACACATTAATAGTCCTTCATGAGTATTATGTTCACATTTTTCAGAATGTATTTGTGGTATTTTATTTGCTAAAGCCTGGTCGGGTGGTCACTGCTGTCTGAGGCATAAAATGATGACAGTCCCTGGCCTAATCAACAAAATTAAACAGTGGCTGAGCTCGCTCAGGTTGCCTGATAAGCTGTACCCAGTCAGGAGCAGTGCTGCCCGTTGAGTATATTTCTCTATCTGTCTTGGTGAGGACGTCAGGAATTAGAGAGGAGAAAAATGTCTTTGGGGAGGATGAGAAATGCTGAAAACACACAGTATCTACAGCAGCAGAACTGTACGGTTTGCTTGATTTGTCTCTTTTTCTGTCCCCGCAGGAGAGGAAGCTGAGTTTACAGAACGGCAACTACCTAACAGCAGGGAACTTGCTTAGTTGAATCCTGACTCATGCTGCTGGTCTTTTTTGGGGTCAGGAGCTCCGCTTTTGCTTACTCACTGCAGCAGCAGTCAAAGAAAATCAAACCTGGAGCATTAGAGGCGACCCGGTGTTACGCCTGGCAGCTGTCATAATGTTTGACTTTCAGGGCCAAATCATCAGCCTTGGTAGGGATATTTTTGGCAGCAAAAAGAAAGGCTAGCAAAGGGTGGCCTGAGCAGGAGCTGAGGCGAAGCCCATCTCCAAGCCTAAGGGACTCTTCCCAGTGTCCCCGAGATACCCCAGCTGCATCCCCACCACAGGAGCTGCCAGCTCTGCTTCTGTGCTCCTCCAGCCCCTCCGGGAAGGGTGGTCCAGGGGGGCTGCATGTTGAGGACCACTTTGTGTGCTGGCCCAGGGCCTCAGGCTTCCCTGCATGCCAATGAGCCGGTTTTACACTGGCAGGCTTTGGGAGCAGCAGCGTTGGCCCCCTCGGTGGGCTGCAACATCCCCCACCTCGGTGCCAAGCGCCTGGGCTCACAGCTACTGCCCCCCCTCTAGCTGCAACGTGGAGTGAGCGAGTTTCTGTAGCATTAAACCAGTAAATGTCACATGAAGGGAAATTATATTTTCATCTGTTTCTCTGTACTTTGCTTTTCAGCTACCTTTTCATGCAATTCAGACAGGTCAGTCCAAAAAGCAGCAGTTCAAAAACTCCAGTAAAACCAAAGCATGTGAAACAAAATGGGAAAAATGCCCCTAAAATTCCCCTAGTCCAGTTTCCACAGTAAGTATGGACCCTTTTTCAACTGCTTCTCCTCAAATACATGTTGTCATGAACACAAATTAAAACCAAGCCTGCTAGCTGCAGATTAATTAACATTCCAAATGAATGTGTTTTGTTTTTAGAGAAAGGATTTCGCTACTGAAGGTCACTTTGCTCTGAAGGAGCTGGGAAGAACGCACTCTGCTGCACCACACTCTGCAGCAAGTGCAGAGATTTAGTCCTGTCAACCAAGCACTTCTAGCAGATCTCCTCCTTTTGATATGCTTAAATAACAGGACATAATGCTCTACTCTAATAATTTAAAGCAGGGCCAAGGAAGAGGATGAGGGTTCAATAATTGCCTCTTGTGGTATGAAGGGGACTTGGGTCATTGGAGCCCTTTTATTTTTAATAAAGGAGACAGGGCATATCTGCAGTGCATAAAAAATGTGAAATGCTGTGCCCAGTTTTGCACCGCACACATACAGTTCAAGAGGGATAGCAAGAAATCAGAGAAGGTCTACACTGGAGAGTTACCAAGACAGTTACAACAAATGACCTGCAAGGGCAGATGAGCATCCTACAGCGACTTGAAAGACAGGGACGATGAGACCTGAGCCAAGATGGGAGCAGAAAATAAATCAAGGAGAAGCCAAGGGGCTTCCAAAACTGTGTAAATAAAATAGCTACTTAGTAAGCTGAAGCTTAAGGGTCCAAGTGGCAGAGCTGCTGCTGTTTGGACTCTTCTGCTTCAGCTCACTAAGTAGCTATTCATTTTACTGGTTGCTGTTTAAGTCAATTTTCCAATGACTTAGAGACTTGAGGAGCAAAAGAGCTATTTTTCATGGATCTTACAAGAGTATCAGCACTGAATGCTCAGCCCCCAAAAGATTAGGAAAAACTTTAAAGCAAAAACTTTGAAAGGACAATAACTTTTTCTAGTGCTTCTTTATTTCATTACCACAGGTTGGGGTGAATTTTTTAGATCTATTTTGTTGAGCTTCAAAATTTGAATATTCTGCTGTGTTTTCCTTAAGCATATAATGTTTTTTCATGTTTTCATTAAGCTTATAGTCAAATACAGGATGTGTGGTCGCAATGTTAAACAGCTGCATCCCAAAATTACACTGTGCATTCAGGTATTAACTCATCAACTACTGTTCCAGTCCCCTTGCAATGATTTGGTTTGTGCAGCTTATTTCCAGAACTCTTGTATAACTCGTTAGTCACAAAGTGGGAAATACCTGTGTGTTTTCACACTTTCTGGAGATGTCCCCATCCATGTCTTCCCAGAACCAATGACTAGTGCAATCCTTCCTCCTTGATGTGAAATGGAGCAGGCGATTGCATGTGCTTCCCTGTGATTTTCAAAGCAATTCAGGGTCAAGTTCTGCTCAAAATCTCATAGTCTGATATATTTAAGTTTGCTATCACAACAAATGTTTCCTGTTAGAGATCAGGGGCCTTTCAGCTCTGTTGCTACACAAAGAGCCATAGCCTATTTAGGCAGGGTGACAATCAGCTATTTTCAAGTGTTTCAACGGCTGCAGGCGAGCAGCTAAAATACTGCCAGTTCAGCTGAGCTGTGTAGAAGACACTGAGCCAATCTCAGTTTTTGAGTTTGATTTATCCTGCTGTTACCTCAGCGGAGTGAGTTTGTGTTTCCACCAGTTTAAATGTCAGACTCTTGGCCCAGGCTTTCTTTGAGTATTGGGGAAAGGGAAGAAGAAGGTTCTTGTGCATCTCAACAGGAGCCGTTCTGTTTGGATGAGCAACATCTCTGCCTGCGTCACGGAGAACACACACCTTTTAGCCAGAGCAGGAACAGCAGCATGAAGCTTCATGGTCAGAGCATGAGCAGCAACATAAGGTTCAGTAGGTGAAGAATTGCCTATTCTTACATGAGGTGAACAGAGGGATAGCGAGTACTACAAGATCAATGTAAGCTCCTGATGAGGAAACAATACCAGAAAATGCAAGTTCTCAGCTAAGGTCTAATGGTAATCTCATTGTTTGCTTTGGGCAGGAGGATCAGCTTAAGAAAGGTGAATTCATTGTCTGGATCTTCTATAAAACATAACAGGTGACAAGCTCTGTGCTTCTGATATTTCCCAGCATCATAACAAACACCTCCAAGAAGAAACAGGTGAAAGCAGAAGCATTTTGCTTCCAGCTCAATAGCTGGTTACCACCTCAAGTGGTAAGACACTGGTATAACTGATGGTCAGTGTTTGGAAAGATTATAAAGGGATTCTTTCTGCCTTTTGGGGAAGCAGAAGCAAGTCAAAGCACCAGCTTTTTCCTGAACCTCACATCTCCTGCCTTGTTCTTAGAAGAACCACACTGCAACGGATTTCTGTTAGTCTTTAAAGGCCCTAATTTAGGTGTTAGCATTATGGACATGATTAAAGCCCTGTCCACCCTAATTACCTGCAGACACATATTTTCAGTTTGAGAGTGGCAAGGAGAAGAGGCAGAGACTGTTCATGGAAAGGCGCTGCTTGGCTGGTTTTTACTAGGAAGGGTAAAACACAAAGAAAAGAGGAAAAAACTTGTTGATCTGAGGACATGCCTGATAGCTTGAAAAAATAACACTGGGACATAAGTTTTGCCATTTATCTTAATCAAATCTTAACTCTAAGAGAAGCCCCCAGTTTTAAACTGGATGTTAATTCTGAAATCTAGGGAGCTTTTGCTGAGAGAGCTCCAGGATTGATGCCAGCACTGAAATGGCTTTGTCCCTGCCCACCAGTGCCCCTGCTTGAGTGCATGGAGGCTGGGAGAACTGGTCCTTGATTCCACTGAAGCAGAGGGCCACCGCATTCCTCCTGTACCAGCCTTTACCCCCAGCACACCAGGAGGGGTGAGTCAAGGGCAGGGAAAGTGCCCCATAGGGCACTGTGCCCCCTGCCTGCTGCCACCCACAGAGACAAGCAGCAGGTCCTGGGAACAGCAGTGGGGAAGGAAGCCTGAGGTTACCAAGATGTCCTACTTCAGATATTTGATTTTTGATTCAGGCCAATCTAGAACTAATGGTATCTTATTTTTCATGTTATTTTCACCCTATGCGATGTTCACAGTGTTGTTTTCATCCTATGTATTTATTGCTACAGCAGGCTATAGCTCCAATAATACATCCTAACCAGCTGTTGGAGACCAAGAACTGAATGAGCATGACAGTAGGAAGAGTAACACCTCTACAAAAACCATTAACTCATATCTGTGACAAGCAGTGCTATGGAAGAAAGCAAAACTTCAAGGCTATCCTGCCTTCTCTCACTATTAAATCTGATTCCTTAGTTGCATCAGTTATACTGATCATAGAGCTTTTTGTTTCCTCCAAACAAGAGCTTAGTTCTAAACTCATTTATGTGAAGATAAATTAAGAACAAATTGCCTGCACCTTCAGTAGCTGCCTGTGGCTACATGGGGATTTTTCAAAGAAGGAGCACAGGTGCCTCCTGACACCAGGCATGGCTCCTGCTCAGCAGACACCTTTGCTGTCACCACCACAGCCCACCACACACCTCAGCAGACCAGGCTCTCACTCATGTCAACTGGGAGGCTGCTACAGACCTCAGTATATGGAGGAAGAGCCCTCTAGCCCCAGCAAGGCAGGCCTGCTTACACACCGAACCCTTTTCTATGGTCTGAATCTTTTTAGTGCCACTTGAATTATGGAAGCAACCCTTAAGATGGATCGCTCATTAAAGGTGTGCAACGCATGACCTAAAGTTGCTAAGAAGCACCAGGTACTTCAACTACAACTCATGATAGCTGGAAAGTGAAGAAGAGTGGTTGTGCTTGGGTGAAAAGAGGCAGCACACAGGCAAAGCAGGGAGAAGAAACAGGAGAATTTGTATTTTTGTGTTATGTATGTCTCTGCCCTGCCTCAAGCCTGTGCTAATTTTCCCCTGGCAAACACAGGACCTGCCTTGTGCCCCTTCTTAGATGAACCCTGTTTTCTTCACTTCTGTCTTTGCTGCCTCTCTCTCCTCTCCAGAGGGACATGGCTTTCCCTGCTTCAGAGAGACTTTCCCTGTGGCACGGACAAGCGCCTCAGCCTGTCTGAGCAAGCACTTTGCCCTGGTGGAAGTTCAACCCTGCAGCTGGGCAACAGGCAGCTAAGGGGAAGGTTTAATGGGCATCTGTAACAGGCGGGTAGTAAGCACTTTCACTGTGCATTAGAGGCTCCGCATACCCATGTAAAAGCTGAATATGGTCTCCAAGACTACATTTCTGCGAACAGATGAGATTTTCCATCAAGAAAGAAACGGGCGTTCAGCTGCACATTGCCTTATAAGCTGTGGAGCAGTTACCTGACTATTATCATAGCTGAAACTATGACTACAAGTAACACGTCTTTGAATTCAAAATTTCAGCTCAAGAGTATCTCAGATGATTTTTAATTGGTTATTTAAGCAATGCAAGAGAGGAACTGGAAATAAACTGGTTCACATGTACTCTCAAGCCTGTGGCTTGTCTAGATTTATTTTTTTTTTAACATGTCACAGCCACCAAGTTTACATAGCAAAGAGAGTTACTGAGTACTGAGACAAGAACTTTGCCTATTTTCCATGACAGTGCTGCAGGAGACTGGCGATAGTCCTGGGATGGAGCATCCTACCTTAATCTAACCAAGCAGGCCTGTTTGTCTTAAAGAGAAGGAAGACGACAAGATGTTTCTAGCCATCCTTGGGAGAAGGTGCATTGTACCTGCATGTGTATGTATCAATATGAAGACAACACAGGAGGAAAACACCAGCCTGCTCAGAATAGCCTTCTGGCATACACCAGCAGTGCAGTTTTCAGATAGATAATAAGGCCATAAAAATAGAAACATTAATTAAGTGCATGGAATATGGGCCAAGGTGGGAAAGATAAGAGGTGCAAATTCTACTGACGCCAAGTATGAATTCCTTCATGTGGTCCTGGAAGGTTGTCTCTTCCTGAAGAAACTCCTTGTACAGTACAATAAACCAAGATACAGGATCTTGGTTTACCAAGCAGCAGCCTGGCAAGCCCGCTGTTACAGAGCTTGAAGCAAGCAGGAGACATTTGGCTTGGAAAAGAGCAGGCTGATCTCAAGAAACAGAAATTGTCAGTGACCACGGCAGTGGGTAAGAACATGCTCTTAGCAGAGCATTCAAGTTCATTGTACATTAACTTCATAGACATTGAAAAAAGCTTTTGCTAGGACAGCAGATCATATCACTTGGAAAATACCGGGACATTACAGAACCCCAGAAAGACAGTTAAAAGCATGGAAATCTCTTAAGAGAGATCTTAGCATGAGCAAGTTCACAATAGCTCTCCTTCAAACCCACTTGAGATAAGGGACAACATGTAGTCTTTTTTTCCTTCACAGTTTCTTCCAATTTTTTTTACTGGATAAAGACTGGCTTGATTAGAAGTGAGAGTACATTGGACCCAGTCACAACAATTACAAAATACAAGCTTCATTGACAGTATCTGCCTCAGCACCCAAATACCACAAAATTATGTTAGGAAGATTAAGGTGATAGGAAGAAGCAGCTAAAAAAAAAAAAAAAAAGTGGTTGGAAGAGGGTTTTTTTTATTAAAAAGAAAACAGCTAATACAGGAGAGGAGGTGATACAGCAGGCCACCCGGGGGCAATTTCCATGTACATTGTGGAGGCCAAAAGTACTGCTTTCCTCTGAAGGACAGTGAGGTGGACTGGCGACAGTGAGGAAAATATCCCTACTGGAACTGGGGATGTGCATGTGAATTCCATTCTTCAGAGAACAATTCAGGTCTTACAACAAAAAGTGATTTAGAATCAGACTTTACATCTTTAACACACATGTCAAATCATGATTAAATGAGTGAAAACATGAAGTAATACAAAGCAGCTGGTGAAGAGAATTCAAGTTAATAAGGTGATGTGTACAATGGACTTTAGATATTAACTGATCTTACTGGATAATAAGAACGCTCTGTGGAAGGAGAAATAGAAATGGATAGGCAACATCTGAATAAACTGGCATCACATACGGAACAACCTTCTAATGATCCTATTAGGAAAATGGGGGAGATAAAGACCTAAACCATCCTGAAGAGGAAGATACAAGAAGCACTGATCCCATCTGGAGTCAAACCAAACAATGTCTCAAGGATGAAAATCCACAGAGGATCATTAACAGCAAGTCTTCTCTGCTTTCCTGGAATGAAGATAAGATGGGACGCATAGTTTCTTTGTAAAGGTTTGTGAAGATAACTACAGTCCATGAATAAAAAAGACTGAATTTGGCATGAAGAAGAGGAAAAGAAATAAGGGTCCTAGCTGAGAAGTTACTGCCTTCCCTGCCAAAACATGAGTGGTCAAGAAAAAGAAAATTGGCTTAACCAAAGACGACAGAGGTACATAATTCGGCTGTTACTAAGTCAATGAGTGTAGGACATTCATAACAAGCATAAAGGTTTCTAAAAAGCAATAGAAATTATATTACATAAGAAATATAAAAGAAAGAAGTATGCATTCAAGACCACAGCTGTGAGGGAATATTTGAAGATGCTGTTTCAATGTTTACATCTACTCTCTCAACACGGGTAGAAATAATAATAATTTTAACTAAAGCTACACTTTGCGGGGCGAGGTTGTCAATAAAATTAATGAGTTACAATGTTACAGAAATGCTCTTTCCACCTAGACTTACTGCCTCCAACAGTAAGATATACATAAATCCAGGCCCTCTGGACATGGAAAAAAAGAATTCTACAGGGCATTTTTTGCATATCACCATAATTTGATGGTCTGTGATTTCTCAAGAAAACAGAAATGTGAGAAACATGTTGACAGTTGAGTCTAATTCCAGAATTCTTTCGACTATGTTGTAGTTGCTACTTGTGAGTACTGCACATAAAAATAACTTTCCTCGACCTAAAGGAAAAGGGAAATTTATATTTTTCTGCTATGAGGTGAAACCGCTCTGCATCTCTAAGCAATATAAAGCTAAAATTTACTTTATATACTGCTCTGCATGACAGGGTATTTATGAGCGTGTGTTCAAGAGGCAGATGCAGGTTTAATAAAACCCGTATGACTTCAGGATAACTTGAAAAGATTTCTCCAGTGATAACAACAATGTACAATGTATTAAGGCACAAATGCTGTTGTAGCCCTCTGGGTGATAGCTACAATGAGACAAGGTCATCCTACGGACTATACCAGCTACTCCGAGCACAAAAGCAGCATCTTTGTAATGCATATGATCCTCTGTCCTAACCCAGGATCACATGGCAACTTTCCTGCCCCAGTGTTCAGACCAGAATAACTCTGAAAAATTATACAAAGACAGCTGGACTTCAGAAATAATGAATCAAAAATAAAAGAGTCTTTTCCAATATCATCAGGTAGAAAAAAATGCACGCGAGCTATTAAAGATATATAACAAGACTGGGTTTTATAAACTCCTTTGTCGGTGGAACTTGATTATTACTCTCATTTTAAATTTCCTGAACATCAAGAAACATCTTCTACTTTCAAACTTCACCCAACTGAGCTGACAAGACACCTTGGGCAATAGGTGCATTGTTCATAATCACTAATTGTCTGTCTTATCCTTAATGGATAAATTTTATAAATCAGGCTACTTAGCATTTAAGATCCTAATTAGCCATGCCCTGCTCACTTCACAATGCCAATGTTCAGCAACAAACTCTAGCGCAGGCTGTTCCAGCTTCTTGACCAAAGGAGGTGAGGTTATACTCCTGGTACTTGTTTAGGGGCCAGATGGCAAAACCACCTTGTAGTGTTATGGTGAGGTGAAAGATAACATCAAGGCGGGACAGTACTGACCTGTGAGCAACCCACAGAGAGCTCTAACAGTTTAAGAACAGAGATAAAAGTCTGAACACCAGAAGTTTTCTGGTTTCTGTTCTCAGATAAGTAAATGATACACCGTGTGGAAAAAACATTGAGGACGATGTTGTTGGTTACTTCTTCCCCCAGATTCCCCACCTACAAATACAGCTGCCTACACATACACAGCTACATGAGCAAGGGCTGAGTTTCCAAGATTTCATCAACATTTCAAAGAATCTGAAACCTCCCATTTCTGCAAAACAAACTGCAGTTTAAGGATCCTGGCCATATCCCCGTCTCCATGTTTGCTAATGTACCTCACCGGGACCTTGTGAGAATTCACTAGCTGTGACAGGAGTTCACACAAAAAGGTATGCAGCATGGCTCACAGCCCATCTATTTCTACTCCAATAATCATGGGTAACAGAACCAGAGCTTATATTCCCTTTTTGACTTAGTACAAAAGTATACAGAGCAGAGCATAAGCTAAGAAGATGATTGGAGGGACTCTGAAAGACATGCCGCAGATGCACCTTCTCTTACCTCCTGCCGTATTCTGTCTCCAAAGAAACTTAGAGACTGCCTTAGAAGCAGTATCTTCAACTCCCTGCTATTTGTATGTTTATTAAACACACATTTATCTTTTTCCAGCGGGACAAGAGTAATGCTTGACTTTTTACACCAGAGAGTCCCATCTTCAGCCTCCACATGTTACACCCAGTCATTTATAAAAGGCGTCTTTTTTTCCTTCCAGTTGGCAGGCAGTTTAAGTTCTGCACTGACTGGTGACAATTTAAGACAGTTTTCCTCTGATTTTTCTCTTTCCATTCTCCACACTGTCCAGCTCTGTGAGGTTTCATCCACCCCACTTAAGTTTGGGAGCACTGCCTGACACATAACCAGAAGCAGCTCAAAACCAGCCCATAATGTTGCTCTGGATTGCCATCACCTTTTTGCACATGCTGCTTGCCCACAGATCTGCTTCAAGTGAAATGTTAACGCAGTTCTTTAGATATCCCCCCACTTTTTTCCAACTTAGCAAAAAGACATAGAAAATATCGATGGTTTTGGTCTTCCTGGAATTTTCTCACACCCTTTCTAGGAATAAGAAAGGACATCTTTTTGCAATCCCGTTATTACACTTATGCATGGTTGTAAGAAAATGCTCTGAAGGGACATCAAGCAAATAATACCAATTTTCAAAATTCTATAGCAATGTATTTATACAAATTACAGAATTCTGTATGTATTTACACACCATTACAGAATATCAAGTAAATAACACCAATTGTTCTTTTGTTTTTCCCTCAGATTTTTCTTCAGGTGAATTTTAGTGCTCGAGAAAGGTGCCAGATGGACAGCACTAGAAAATGAAGACTTGTGTTTGTCCACAGCACGGGAGGAGGGGCACTGCAAGCCTCCCCGCTTTGCCATGTAAGCTCTCTCCAGCCATGTTTTAGCAGGATCACGTAAGGAGCGGGAGGGCATCCGTACCCTTTCACGCCTTGGCAAAGGAGCTAAGCAGCACCTGGGTGACGATGGCTTTGCCCTTCCCCACCACCCCACCCCCTGAAAACAAACAGAAATAACTCATTTTACAGAAGGGACTGAAAAGAATCTGTTGTTCACTACCCAAAACAGGCTGAATTTGACTCAGTGGACCTGCAGGGAATGGCAAACTGCCAGCTCCTGGACCATCCAGTCTCGCAATAATGCCTACGTTAAATTACATGTTTCTATATTTACATAAAGTCAGTATTTACACACCATTATGGGTTATTTGAGTAAATCGGTTACAGTTTATTTATATGGACTGCCATAAACTCATAACATTTTTCTTGGGTTTAATCCTTTCTTTAGAAAAATACAAAAAAAATAAATTAAATAAAACATGTTAACTAGTAGTAGTGATTTGCCTATGACTAAAAATCCAAGTCGATTTAACATTAAGACTCAAACTGTGGCCTAATATTGTGGCCTCAACTCACAGGATTTTTAACCTTTGCAGTTAATTTCCCAGTTTATGTCAGATTTACTGAAAAAGCAGAGTTGTAACCTCCCTTTCTTGGGTAGGATGGATCTGTTTAACACTGAGCGATGAACCCTAGTCCTCCCCAGAAGCTCGCCACCTTCTCCTATGGTCCAGCACAGCTTTGCACCACCTGGACAAATGATTCAGGACCCGTTTGACCCACAGCAGCCAAACTGCCTGCAGGTCTCAGCAGCTCCGAAGGGTTAAAAACAAACTCAAGGGCTGCAGTCAAAGGCTGTAAATTCCCAGGCAATAACAGTCCCTAGACAAGTATGTCTACCTGTATCCTACAAATCAACTAACATAATTTATGTATCTTTATCATTCATAAACAATTTTAATAAAATGCCACATTTTATTAAAAATTATTGATATCGCCGGTTGAGACGTGGCCCCTCCTACCCGCTCAAGTACTGAAGGCTCATGTTCGTTCAGGACACCAAGCCAGAGGTTATTCCAAAACAGAATTACATTTTAAATAATATATATCACATGGACAAGAGTGCCTTAGAGCAAAAATCACTTCATTATGAATAGGCTACAAACTTATGTATCGCTCCTGCAGAGTGTGTCTGTGCCCAGCCTCCCGGCCTCTGCGCACAGCCAGGGCTGTCAGGACCAGCCGCGCTCCCGGCAGATCCAATGGCAAAGGCTACACTCAACTTAATGGCACCGAATTCAAATCCTAAGGGATAAAGCAACTACAAAATGCATTTGTCATATGGACCTTACGTGATTTTTCTCTCTTTTTTTTCCTTCAGGGTACCGGGGAAAAATTGCCTCTTTCTAAGGGTTAATTCCCCAACGGTAACTGCTAATCAACGTGTTTGTGTGCTTAATATAAAATACTACAATTCCTTAAATATTACATACTGTCAGCTCACTTACAGTTCATGAATATCTGAAGGTACTTTAGAAAAAAAAAAAAAAACAAGTCTAATACTGTCCCCCTCATTGTCATTATTGATAGAGATTTATTAGTTTCATTTTGCAAGTTTTACTTTAGGAAGGGTGCTAATATCATGTATTATGACAGTTCACACTGAAAGCAATTTTCCATAAAAGATGTTACAATGACCCCTATGGAACTCATATATTTTCATAGTAGATAGTCAAGTGCACAAATAAACATGTTTACAAGAGTGATCCTGTTAACCTGGTTCTTGCCCTCTGAAACCATTATGTGCTATTTGAGGAATCATAAAATTAGTACAATTGTTGATATTACTTATGTTGTTTCTGGCATTCTGCTTTAGGAAAAAAAAAAAAGCATATTTATCATTTAGCTTTGGTATAATCTGCAATAGGTTTTAACAAGTAGAATATATTCCAACCCCTATATTTTCCACAGCTGTGAAGTTTACAACAATGTAAGAAGTCACTTTATCAGAGAGGAAATATTACAGACACAGAAAAAAAGGTTGAAGACCCAGTTTTCTCTTTAATCCTCTAGGGGCAAGCTATGAAACAAGCAGTCAGAAGAGTGAGGACTCAGTGT
>VZSZ01008486.1:695-23195 GCA_013398815.1 Ibidorhyncha struthersii | reverse complement strand
AACTCAATGCATTTCAGTAATTTAAAAAGATACTATATACTACCTTTCGTTTGGTTTATTATTTGTGTCATGGAAACACAACCTAAGAGAGCTTCAAAGTGGAGCACAAATCCCACGTGCTGAGATGAAGTTATGCGAGGAAATTCCTCCAGGCTTGCTTTGCTAGGGTTGTCGTTGTGTCTTGTCCTACTCACGGGACCCACTGAAGAATCATAGAATAGTTAGGGTTGGAAGGGACCTTTAAAGGTCATCTAGGCCAATTTCCCTGCAATGAGCAGGCACATCTTCAACTAGATCCGGTTGCTCAGAGCCCTGTCCAACCTGACCTTCAGTGCTTCCAGGGATGGGGCATCTACCACCTCTCTGGGCAACCTGTTCCAATGTTTCACCACCCTCGTTGTAGAACTATAGAATAGTCTAGATTGGAAGGGACCTTTAAGATCATCAGGTCCAACCATCAACCTAACACTGCCAAAACCACCACTAAACGATGTCCCTAAGCACCACGTCTACCCATCTTTTAAATACTTCCAGGGATGGTGATTCCACCCTTCCCTGGGCAGCCTGTTCCAAAGCCTAACAACCCTTTCTGTGAAGAAATTTTTCTTAATATCCAATCTAAACCTCCCCTGGTGCAACTTGAGGCCATTTCCTCTTGTCCTATCGCTTGTTACTTTGAAGAAGATATCAACCCCCACCTCTCTACAACCTCCTTTCAGGTGGCTGTAGAGAGTGATAAGGTCTCCCTTCAGCCTCCTCTTCTCCAGGCTGAACAACCCCAGTTCCCTCAGCTGCTCCTCATAAGACTCGTTCTCCAGACCCCTCACCAGCTTCATTGCCCTTCTCTGGACACACTGCAGGCACCTCAGTTTCTTTCTCGTAGTGAGGGGCCCAAAAACCAACACCGTATTCGAGGTGGGGCCTTACCAGCATAAAAAGTTTCTTCCCTATATCTAGCCTAAATCTTCCCTCTTTTAGTTTAAAGACATTAAAGACATCAACCATTCATCAGATCCCCCTGCCACAGACTCCCACTCCTTCCAGTTCACCCACTTAGTCTGTGTGTACTCCTCTACATCCTTTTGGTCTAAATAGATGGGTTTTGATTCAAAAGCAGCCACTTGATAACCAGATTCATTTTAGGAAAGACTCACACAAGTGACTGAGCAAGAAGACTGGAAAAAAGGTGTCGAGCTCTAGCATGGGTGAGCTGATGGAAAGCTGGGAAAAATAAGCCTGGAAATATTATTTTCAGCTAGCACAAAAAAATTAATAATGATAATTTAATACATTTTTTTGTAACAAGAATTCTCGCTATTCAGCACTCACATGAAGAAAACTCAGCTTCCAGGTGAAGATCAATTTCTAATTATTACAAAGCTCCACGCAACACAGACTTGTGCATGTGTTTTAGAGACATTAAATCTTAAAACAGTCCTTTTAGCTAGACAGACACAGAAGAGAAAATGGAGACCAAGGCCCAAATGCAGCAAAGCATTTACAGCACCTAAGCCGTAAATGTGTGCCTGAACACAACTAAGCAGCCATAGCTCAAGCTCCAGTGCTCCCCCAAAGCCACCATCTATGGCTTAATCCAGGAGCTTCCCAAAACCAGCCACCACTGAAGCTTGCAGCTTGCCCTGGGGCTGCAGGTGCCTTTGGGGCCACCTCTGCTGCTCAGGACTCAGCTCACCACCCTTTCCCAAAATGACGTGCTTCAACCCAGATGTTTCGCTGCTGCTTTGCATGGCAAGCACGCTGCTCCCGGGATAGGGCTCTGCAGCCCACTGGGGTTGGGGACCAGGGTCCCACGCAGGTCCAAGGAGCCCTACACACCTTACAGGAGTCACTCAGGAACTATCCCACATGGGGAGATCAAGCCCTGCGCAAGTGTGGAGAGCAAGTCAGCACCCCTCTGCACCCCTACAAACCGGCTACTGGGTGCAAAGCCAGGGTCTCAGTGCCTAAAGGTTTGGGATTTAGAGGTTTCTGCTAAATTCAACCCGTGGAAACTCCAGTAGGCAAGAAAGGCAGCAAGTAAGCAGCTCCTGACTTTTCCTCTGGTGGGCACTGCGAACTTCATCACCACTCAGGAAGGTGTAACACCCAACAGGACCAGGTCTTGGATGTTAAACACTTCACTATGGCAGCAGCCATGTCCCATTGTGGACCTGACTGGCTGCGGCTTGCACAGTGCCAGGAGGAGCCTGTGGTGAAGACGGCAGTCCCATCTCTTGCACCCTCTCCTGCGGTTCAACCAGGAGACTTCCGTCCCTGCAGGTCCAGCGGAGCTGCGCGTGTGGAAACATGAGCACGTGCGCAGGCCAGCTGTATATAACATTTTATTTTAGAGGCATTTCTGACTATAACATTTTTAATGTGCGAAGTATCTCAAACACTGCAACATTCCATACTGGTTATAGAGAAAAGAAGCACAAATCTGTTTACATTAAATCCTTATCTATGGGACAGATCCTGCAACCTCCTACTGATAATTGCCTCTATGTCCTTTAACAGGTAGAAACTGCAGCAGCAATGAATTTTACTGGACCTCAGCAGCAGCCGAAAGTTACACACATTGCAGTGCCCCTTGTACAGCCTCAGTGTGCAAACTATTATAAAAATTATTCAGCTGCTGTAAAGATTGTGTTTAAGTACAGCTTTCATTAGTGTTTTATTTTGCATGAGGTTTAAAATCACTTTGTTTGCTTTAAGGCAGAAGCAGATGCCAAGGGGTATTATATGCCAGGCCTATAGCTCCATGGGGAAAGAGAAACTAATTCAAATTGTTTTCCTGCTCTCAGAAGGCAATAGGATCACATGACAAGCACTGCAGAAGCACTCCCTGCTAAAAATAGCAACATTTTAGGAAGATATTTCAGTCCTGTCTTGGATTCATTAATTATTCACTTCATCTGCATTTTTTTTAGCATCATCATAAATTTCTATCTTTGCAAGAACAGTACTTCCCCCCATGCCCTGAAGGAGAAGTTTTAAAATAGCCTCTCTTTATCTGGCAGGTTTGATGGATCGCAGCAGTGCTGTGGTAACTAGCAGACCTTGAATAAGCGGGGGTCGCACTGTACTGCGCTCTGGATGAGTTCAATGGATTTCAAGCTTACAAATTCAATCTTTATTTTCCAAGCTTATCCTTTTTTTACTTGACATCCTCTTACAACATAGCTACATCTCTTTTGTCCTTCAGCAAAATTCTCAGAAATTCGTGTATAGGCAGTAGGCAAATACTTCTACATGAACTTGACAGAGCAATTGGGACGCAGGTTCACATATGTAGGGACACTAACACTAACAATCACACTTTCAGAGAAGTGAAATAATTTCTTTATAAATTCATCAGTTTCCTTCCAGGACACCTAGAAATTCTGGTTGTAGTCAAAGACCACCGAGTAAATCAGTGTCAGTGACTTTGGATCAGGCCCTGTAAATAATGTGGGGACCAAAATTCCAGCCTATCCTTCTTCCCATGCCCTGGAAGATCCTTACAATAGTGGCTCACCATGACAGAAAAAACAATATCCACTAGAATAGTCATCTATGTAGAATCATAGAATCACAGAATCATCTAGGTTGGAAAAGACCTTTAAGATCACTGAGTCTGACCATTAACCTAACACTGCCAAGTCCACCAATAAACCATGTACTACCACAACACTACTTAACGCTAGTTTACACTCAAGTTTTGAGCACACATGCCTTTATAAAAGCCCGAAATTAGCACAATACAGGATTGACGGTGGTCCATCCTGCCAACAAGCACCTTCTCGCCTCACCAGCTTAGGATAGGAAAGTCTTGCTGAAAGCCAACTCTCCCAGTGTGGGAATGAGATGGTGTTTCCTGATCACAAGTGGCTTACATTTCCCTTTCTGGCTATGACTTTTAGAAAGTCCCTGTACACACAATTGAAAAACAAGATTTAGCCCTAGAATACAACAATTTTGGCCTACTTTTATTCTAGCAACTGACTTCTCTATCATTTTTCCAGTGCCAATATTTCCTTGCACCATACTTACTGTCACTAGATGTCTTTGTCAAAGGCTGAAACAAATACAAAACATACCCAACTGGAACAGCTCTGGAAAGTAACCTGCATTTCTGTGAAAAGGGAGGCTACCTGCCTTAATCAAATCATTTAATTCAGGGGCCAAATAAGGAGGGGGCCTCAAAATTATACAAATCAGAAGCTGCACCGTGTACTACATGTTTTCTATGAGGACTGTTTGTGGAGTATTCCACTATAAAGTGATTGATTCTCCCTTTACTACATTTCCACGCATTACCTGTTTGGATTTTTTTAACCTGTTATTTAAGCTGGAACATACAAATAATTGAATTGTGCAAAGATGCACATATCACAAGGATGGAAACCCAAAGCAGATTTAGTTCAGAAGTCTGCTAATGCCTGGTCAGCGTTAGCAAGCCCAGAAACCTTTTCCCTTCCTACATTCTCCACCATCTAAACAGGGAGAAAAATAATTATGTTATCCTATTTCCAGGTAGATTTATTAAAAGTGAGAGTGTAGATTAATAAAGTAGTTACAGCCATCACAATGAAAGATTTGTCAGCTTGTTTAAAAATAGATATCGCTGTGAAACATCTAATTGGAAATAAGTGGAAATAGGCAAAATACATGTACACTGCCCAGAGAATGGTTTCATGACTCTAAAGAATGGTAAGATATTTGTGTTGCTTAATAGTTGAAAGCACAGTACAGGGTCCTGTATAAAACACATCAATATGCTTTTTTTCTTTTAAATAACCTTACAGAGCTAAACTCCAATTTATTTTTGTAACCTGATCATCATTCCTAAAATCACAACAAATACCTTTCATGTCTAGCAAACTATTCTGTTCTCTCTCACCTGTATTTTTCCCTTTTGTAAACTGCTACACTGGTTCAACACACTTCACAAGAAAACACTTAATCCAGAAGTCCAAACAGCTCTTAACAAGAAGTATATCTGACGTAGTCAGCACTTCCTACATACCTTCTGCACGTTATCACTGTGTTAATCCACCCTGTCTTAATAAAATCATGTTTAAATATACAGTCTCCTAAATAAGTTCATGCAAATCCCTTATTATGGCTATATGATGTTACTAAAAAATGCGTATGTAGTGAAGAGAAACAACAAAAAAAAAAACTATTCTCTTCCAAAGTGGTTTTCTTTGCTGTTCTGCCTACAAACACACACATTTTTATATGCAGTTGGCCCTTCCCATGCTGTACTGTAAACAGCCTTTAGAACATACTATGTTCAGGTAATAATTAACACTCATCCAGAGTTGTCATAAATAAAGGTGTAGTTTAGCATTTGCTGTGGTGTTGTCTGATCTCCCATGCTAAGCCTGTATGTCTCTGGCTGAGCGGACAACCTCCAGCCACAATGAGAAGCCAAACACTGGTGCCGGAGCAATGCCACTTTCCTTTCCAAGTTAGACAGCAGTGCCAGGCAAGCTCTGCACATCAAATATCTGACTCGGTGAATGTCACAGGGTTTTCTTTGAAGACTTTCTCCAAGAAGTGTTTTTTCAGAATGCTTTGTTTAATAATTTGACAGAACATGATAAAAAAGAAGGGGGAAAAGAAAAAAAAGTCTGCCAAAAGGACTAGTTGACTGGTTTTTTGTGTTTCTGTCAGTGATTCTCCATGAGCACTGCAGAAAGACAGCAGGAAACCCTGCAGGGCCGGAAGAGAGACCAAGCAAATAGCCAGGCACCCACACTGCTGCTCACATGCATTTCATATTCCATGGCACTTTTTAAAAGAGGAGAGAAATTAGGCAATGATAATCTGGCAAAAACACAGTTGGGCAATTGTATTTTCCCTACTTGAGGTCACCTTGTACTTTCACAGAGATGAAGTATTCATCTTAGTTTCTCCTCCTAAACTTCTAATTAATTTGTATAAAGTTTTTATTATACATAAACTCCAACAAAAAAAAAAAAGACTGTTCCATGCCATGGGGCAGTTATGAGAGTGCTTAAAGATTAGTATCTTTGATACAAAATGCTTGTTAAGTTCCCAAGTCCTGGCAGAACCTGGTCCACTTGAGAGCATTATCACCAAAAGCTGCATTAGCTACACAGATACAGATACCGTGGTGCTTCCACATCCCAATGAAGGCATCAGAAAAGCAGAGTTTCATGAACAAAGCAAACAGAATCCAGCACCAACAATAAAATCCCCAGAAGCTGTCAGTTCAGCAGAGGTTTCATTGCTTCACCCTTTTGCCCCTATCTTGCCCCTCTTTTCCCACTCTCATGCCCTCCACACCATCGTGGACCTCCTCTGGAGGCACCAGACTGGTATCCAACACTACGCTATCCCAGGGTTGTTTACAGAACTCTTCTGACATGAGCCACAGGAGGATGAGATGCCAATTAGGCCTCCATCCATTTTTTGCCACTGCCAAATCCACAGCTCTTGCTTTTACTGATATCCACTCCTTAGAGATTTCAAGTTTGCAGCATCTGTCAAGCTTTAAGCGTGCCCTCCCTGGACATGAAATCATTATAGGAAGAGCAACCCCGCTGTGCCTGAGCTCGCATCTGCCAGCACAGGCTGCCTACCAGCAGCCATGCTTATGTCCATAAAGGTTTGATTTAGATCTGCCCAGCCAAGTGCATTAGATGAAAACTCATTTTCACCTAAACACCCAGGGTCTGCTCGTGCTGCTGTTGGAAATCATGACAAAGCTCCAGGGACGGGCCTCAGGCCACATAAGCTGTCACAGCGCCATTTCTCTGGAAACCGAGGAGCTTCCTTCTCCGCACCACAACAGAGCAGGACCGGGAAGAAGTCAACTCTTAAAAAACAAACAAACAAGAAGCAGGCGTGTTCCCCTCCCTTCCGCACCAGCAGGACCGGGCCCATACTGTGCCATTTACTAGTCACACTTCTGACCTCTATTTTATTTTTGGTTTCCCTGGCACGATCAAGAACTGCAGTCATCAATGTTATCTAAGCATCTAATTCATAACGCTTGGCTGAACCCTTCCAAGAATCAGAAAGCAAGGTGGTATGCAATCTGATACAGGGGCCGGAGCCAATTTTTAAAGAAGACAGGAGAAAAGTTCCCATCAGCTTAAATGGAACTTGGATCAGGCTCGCAATGATAAAAAGGCAACAAATATTTTAAGACACTAAAAGAACCATTTCAGGCACGCTCAGATTTACTGAAAGCTGTAACTTGACCTACCCCGGCTCCCTACTCCACAAATTCTCTCCTATCAAAAGACAACGTGTATGTCAAACCAGTGATGTTATCCTACAGCTACACACACACTCTATAGCCTGAAATAGTAGTTAAGCTTTTAACTGAATAGAGATTTTTAAATAAAACATGCTTTCCTTAAATACAACTAAGATGAAGCATAGCATCGAAGCGTTTTGCCAGTATTCTTCACTTTGTTTTGTGGTTATCTAAGCACAGAATGCCTGGTTAAATGAAAGATAGCCTTCCTTCAGCAGAAAGTCCTGCCTTTTGCAGGAGCAGCTAAACTCACACGCTGAAAGACATTGTAAAGTGGGTGATAAAAAGTACTTAATATGCATGAGTCTCTACACTCAGTCCGTACCCCCCAAACTGAATTTATCCATCTTGTGAGAAGCACCTTATCCCTCAGCTACAAGTGTCATCATAAAGACAGCAGAACGCTCAGAGCCCTTCATAAAACACTTTGCCACAGGGAGCAAATAATTATAATACATATGTAGTGATAAAAACATGCGCTATTAAAGTACCTCATGTTTTATTCTTTCAGCAAGGTGATTTGGCCAAGGACTGATGAACAAAAGCCTGTCTCTAAATTTTGTTATTGATTTTATGTAAAGCTACCTGATAGGTACTAGCTCAGAGGACAGGGACATTACTGACCACATTGTCATTCTGGATGGGGGTCTTCAAACAAACAAAGCATCACTGGCTATTGCATTTTGGAAAGATCCAGTCCTCCTCGCTGAAATGCCAAACATCTGTTGGAGTCTTGGAAACCAATAAATTTGCCAGAGAGATTTTAAAATCTACAGTGCTTCAGTGAGCAGTACAGCAAAGGGCCAGTGGTAATTCAATGTCTTTACCCAGCAGGACTCGACTGCATATTCAGTTTAGAGTTGTTTAAAAATTAGGCCTTTTAATTCCCCACCTTTTTTGGTTCACAAAGGCAGGCCAGCATTTCAAAGAGCTGCTGCTGAAGAAAAGATCTCACATTTGCCCTTTTAGACAGCCGTGCTCCTCTGTTGGCAAACGTTTCTCATAAGCGGTCTCTCCAGAGATGACTCTTTGGACACCTCCCCCGTTCCTTTTCCTACAGGCAATCCCACCACAAAGTAATGGATCTAGACACACAGTTTTTAATATTTCGCTTTCTGAGTAGGACAAAAAAGATTTCCCTAAGATTCCTCAGAAAATCTACATCTTTGGTGCTTCTATGCCCTGACTTAGGTTTTCAGTGACATAGCTGATCCAGCCTTTGGAAAACACTGGAGGAAGTCGGGTGGCTCGGCTCCTCTGCAAGCCCCCTACTGCTCACACACACATCAGTGGAGCCTGTCTTTCAATGGGTCAAACTTTAGCCATGCAGTTAATTTCAGCTTTGATGAAAGAAGTTGTCAATCTGCCTGGAAAAAAAAAATAGATATATAATAACAACTTCAACAGAATTGGTGATTGAAGAGCTCAAAGACCAGGCAGTTGGTCTACCAGGTACCAGCTGCACATGGACCTTCCAAAGAATTTAGATTTTTAAAATACAAAGGAAAAAGAAACCTGATGGTTTGGGTTAAGCTTTACAACATTTGTATTTTCTAAAACGACACAAAGGATTTTCCTGAAGGCTTCCCTAGTAAGTTTTCTGTTCTGAGTCCAGATTATACGACAGATGCTGTCCTAATGAAAGCATCAGCAGGCCAAAATTCCCTTGCTATTCAAAGGCAATAAACATTTACATGTTAAAAGACTGTCTTTAGATTGTGGACGCTTATGGGAAGGAACCCTGTCTAGATTTAGGTTTTTAAAATGATGAATACAGTAGAGCTCTTATCTTGATCGGGGTCTGCTGACACAACCATAAAATTAATAGGTGGTTTTACAGGAGCAGGTCCAATCCTGCTTCCATTAAATTCAATGGCATTTCAACCGTAACAGAATCAAGTCAAAATTTCTCCTGAGTCACAGTTACAGTGTCTCCATAACTGTGTTGGATTCAAAGTGTAAAGTTTAGCAGATTAAAGATGCAAAGTCTGGGCCAGACCTCAAAAGCATGCAGCATCCACACTAGAAGCCAAGTTTTTCCTCAGCAGCAGTCGTGGAACATGGATATAAAATCTGATCTTCAAACCAAAAGTAACAGCAGAGGTCTGCCTTTATGCAAGGAATGAAAAAGAAACCAAAGGGCTTTATAAAAGGGGAAAAAAAAAATGGATTTGCACTGTAACAAGCTTTATTTCTTAAGCTTTTTGAATGCGACACAAATGAACTGCGTTACTACACATCACCAAATCAGCCTGAGCACATTCAAACTGCAAAGCAAACCTCAACCTAGACAAAATCCCTAATGAAGTCCCCGCAGGGCAGACTTTTTCTATTCTGTCTTTGAAAATGATGAATGGTAAAGTGGGAAAGAGTGCCACGTTCACATCCCACTGGCTCCTGAGTCAGAAACAGAGCACATCAGATCTTTATCTGATGCAGCGAATAATCCCCAAGCATATCTCAGTATGTCACTGCTGATGATGCTCTTTTAGCATGTCACTTCAACATGCTATTCTCAGATCAACTGAAGATGCTGAACCTTTTCACACCTCCGCATGGTTAACACGGTTAGAAACAGAAATATTCAGAGCTGCAGCGACTGGGGAGCTACACAACTGCAAAGAAGTGAATCTGAAGACATTCAAACTGAACATGCCGGGCGCTCGCTCTCTGGGTATGATTTGAGTTTAGGATGTAACAGCCGCCCACTGCTGACAGCGCTGTACTCAGCCCCTCTCCTGTCCCATACTGCAGCTGACTCCCCCATTGAGCATGAGTGGTTGCCCAAACAGGCAACGAGCCAGTTCAGGGAGCTAAACTGGCAGAAAAGCAACTCTACCGAAAAAAAAAAAAAAAAAAAAAAAGAAGCAAGCTTTCTTCTGTGGCTTTAGATTCCTAAATTAGCCTCCTGATGGGTCAGATGAGCGCTGGTGTCAGAGCAAGAAAGGAAGCAGAAGCATGCAGAGGAGGCAGGGAACCAAGACTGCCCTTTCTGGAAGGGGAGTTCTGCAAGGTGTTAGATCACCTTGGCTGTCTCGTCAAGCAGCACCTCTAATCTCCTGTTTTTGTAAGAATACAAAATTCCATACGTCTTTAATTAGGGGAAAGCAAACTATTAAATTAAACTTCAAGATGATGCTTTACCAAAGTTTTGCTTTATACATATATATAATTTATGTAGAAGATATTCTAACTCTTTCCTGCCCCAGGCATGTAGTAAGAATCCAGATTCAGCACAGAATCAGAGAGACCGAGGTAAAGAGATCACTGAGGGTTTTCCCTCTTATAAAATTATCCACAGACTTAGTATGCATCTGGAATGAAGTCCTCCAAGGAAAATGAAAGGCATGAGGAACAGTGTAGTGTCTATCCCACAGGACGCTACTGGTAGCTCTTCCTCTTTGGTGACAGGTGTTATAATCTGTGACATTCTGATTTAAAAAAACAGACTTAAGTCTTAGTTTACTAAGAACCACAGTAGTTTCAGTTTCACGCAGAGCTTTCTCCCACATTACCTGTGTTAAACGTATGGATGTACCTATGAATTCTTCCCATGGCAGTACCCACATTTCACAAGACCTTTCTTTGTTCTACAGAGTCCTTCATAGCTTGCTATCATTTTGCTGACTGGTTTGTGGTTTCTGGTGCCTGTGAGGAACACCATTTAACAGTACCCAGCTTTCAGCAAGGCTGCCCATCCAAATTCAGAGAGAGGCTATCAGCGAAGGTGAAGTAGATGAGGTTGTAGACAAATCTTCCCAAGTAACTAACTTTTCAGGGCTTTTCCCAGATCCACACTATCCACAAAGAAAATGTCCACAATTACAAAGCTGTTTCCTTCCATGCAGTGCAGAGAGAAAGTTTACGCTGCATCTCCCACCTCCCTGAAAAAATTCTGCAGATCACCTCAAAATCTCACTTCCTCATGACCTGAAACTTCCTAATTATCCAGCCTAAACTTTCTTGTGACTCATTCAAACCAATTTGTTCCTGTCCTCTATTTCAAGGACGTTTTTCTTCTCTCTTTGGCTTTAAACATCCATGTATTTACAGAGACCAAGAGTGTACCCTCTCAGTTTTCATTCTACAGGCTAGATAAACCAAGGTCTTTAGACTCTGTCATTTTATAGCCTTTTCATCTCTCTGATCATCCCAGTAAGCCCTTTCTGCACCTGTTCCGGTTTCAATTCATCTTCTGTAACACAAGTGACCATAACTGCACTTCGCATTTGGACTAGATCCTACCGGTTCCATACGCAGTGGTACCAGTAGAGCTCTCCATAAGCCTCACATGTAAACATTTTGGGCACTTTAGATCATCAAATCCCTTCTGCAAGGCACCCTTCTATGCTGAAAATACTTCCCAGCTTTGCAACATCTGCAAATTTCAGTAACACACTACTACTTTTTTTTACGACAACAGCTTTAATGTCCCTAATAAAAGCAGGGAATAAAACGAGCCCAAGGACCAATCCATAAAAAGTCTACTAATAGCTTCACTCCAGTCTGATACTTTCAACACTCCCATTGCTGTCCTTTCTTCAGTTTTTTTGCCATTCGTCATACAAATCAACAGCTAACACCCATTTTACCTCCTGTAGCAAATTCTCTCTTCTCCTGGGTCATACCTAACACAGCCCTGTGGATCAGTGCAACCATAATTCCCATTTCTAGAAAAAAAAATTCCTACCAAAAACAAAATACCAGGCTTGCCTGAAACTATTCATCCAGCTTCAGTACACTCATCGTGTATTTCCAGGCCTTCCTCTATTCCTTCGTACAAAAGTGTGTTCCTACGCCCCAAGTACAACTCAGATCAGACTGACAGCCCTGCTGCTTCCCAGGTCACGGCCCTGGCCAAACACAAACCACACGGCCAAACGACCACAAACACTCGAGGCCGGCAAACACCTGCATTTCCTCAGAAAAAAAAGCACTCACTCCCTTCACCTGGGCTTGCTCCCACCTTTGTACCACATCTTGCAGTGACCTGGAGGGGAACCACTGTGGCTGAAGACAGCCCTTCTGCTTGGCCAGATTGTTTTCCAGTTCCCTGCTTCAATTCACCAGGCAACAAGAGAAACGCTTGTGCCAGTAAAAGGGAGGGGATGGGTGGTTGGAGGGAAAACACCCACTTCTTTTAGCAGTGGTGTCAACTGCCCCCACTCCCTTTGCTCATCACACATCAGGGAATCCCCCAGCCCCGTTATACCACCCCAAGGAATCTGTCAGAAATACTGGCTAGCCCAATTAGAACATTTTGCAGCCACATTCAGGCTATATTACATTTGCGCTCCTGCTTGAATACACAGCGTTTATAAAGACTTCTGTTCCCTTTTCATTTTATAGCTTTAATTTTTTTTGCCTTATATTTTGGTATGTTTCAGGGCCCCAGTCAGCTTCATTGCAGTTATTTCCATTTTATCCCTGTGCTTCTACACCTCTAAGACACCTGCTCTTCTGCACCCTGCCCTTCTCCCATTCCTTGCAGACCCTCTGCCAAGCACCCACAGCCCATTAGACTACAAATCCTTCCTGGCAGTTTCACCCTTGCTGGGTTACCATTTCCACAGGGTTTCTGCATCTCTGACAAAGTTTCAAGTTTCCTTCACATTCAGACCCACAATCACTTTTATGGACTGGTTCTCTTCAGATCTCAAAGTCTGCTATTTCAAATTAGCTCCAGGCCTGTTTCTTGTAACTATTCTGCTTAAAGTGGATTTACTTAGGAAGACACAAGTCACAGTTACTGCTAAAAGACACCATCGGCTTTTTGATCGCGGGAGCGCCAGGTTTTCCTGAGCAATGCTGTTCATGTGGAAAGCCTGGCCGCTCCTCGCAACTCAGCCGCCCCAGGAACTGCCCTCTGCCTCTCCACCATTTGTACCATTGAGCAAAAGGCACTCTATCATTTTGCACACAAGCAGAATGGTGTTAAACCTGCTGCCATAGCCATTATTCCTCCTGGGATTTGACCACTCTCAGCCTACAAGTCTGCGCCTTCACTTACAAAAATTGCGTTTAATTCTCCCTCCAAAAATTATTCTGTGCTGCAACTGTCCTGTTTCCAGGCTCGCCTCAGCAACAGGCGCCTGCATGTACACTGACACACAAATAATCCAGATTTAAAAAAAAAAAAAAAAGAAAAAGAAATCAATCTGAAGCCTACGGAATCCCTTTAGATTGGAGGTGTTTAACACTAACAGGAAAGTGTGAATGATACTGCAGGGTAATTTATTTATCTGCCCTATTCTCAGATATCTGCAGTGACCGTATACTTGACCCAAATGCTGTTCCCAACATGCACCTTCAACCTGTGTTTTTCTTCATGTTGCTTCCGTGCACCTTGACCTACCATTTGAAGGGCTGAACAATTCCCTTCCCTTATTTGCACGGGAACATAAAAGATATTCTTAGAATGCAGCAAAACAAATCCTTACCTACACCAAGCAATTTTCAGTAAACTACAAAAAATTGTCCATTTTCCCTCAAAAAACTTCTGTTCCCTGTCTTTATAGCCGCATAGTCCTTCCAGGACTGTGGGGACCCAAACAGAAGCAAAAAACACTGCAGGTGCAGCCCTGCTGGGACAATAAAGAGGCATATCGTCACCTCCCCGCACACTTACTGGGAAAACATGTTTCTTCAAGGACAGTACTCCCTCTCTCTCCTCCCCCAACCTCTCCCCAGTAGTTTTAGGAGCAAAAGGCAGGTTTAGTATCCCAAAAAGATTGGGACAAACAAGTTTTCAGTTTATTTTTTGAAGGACAGCAATTTATTACCCTGTTATAAACAGTCCTCAGTCTAACTTTGCTGCACATACCCTGTAAGTCTGAAACCCAAAGGTGAGGAGCCTCCATCCCTGGCTCCAGATCTGGGCTCTTCGGCTCTGTCCCAGCTGCTCTGTGGTCATATGAAGCCTCTCTACCCTCCCCTCTCCGTCCAAGCACTCCTAGCTTTCTCTCTCTCCCTTCCTCAACAACTCCACCATCTTCCCTCCTGCCTTCCTCCGACCTTTGGCACAGCTCCCCTTGTAGCTGCTCCAGATCTTCCAACTCCCAATTTTCCTCCTAAGCATCCAACCTGAGCTGCCTTTTGCCACCTGCCAAGGACACAAGGAACAATGGAGACACCAACGTTTCATAAAGTCATCAGATGGGTTGGGTTGGAAGGGATCTTTACCTTCCTGCAATGAGCAGGGACATCTTCAACTAGATCAGGTTGCTCAAAGCCCCGTCCAACCTGACCTTGAATGTTTCCTGGAATGAGGCATCTACAACCTCTCTGGACAACCCATTCCAGTGTTTCACCACCCTCACCATAAAAAATTTCTTCCTTATATCTAGTCTGAGGAGTTGGGCAGGTCCATGCCCATGGGAGATCTGCGGGGCAGGAATGCCAGCAGTGGAATGTAGCACAGCTTTCTATGGCAGGAGAGCCCGGGACAGTGAAGGCAGCGGAAGTGAGGGTGTCCCATGGTCCTGCTGTGCTCGAGGTAGCATTGGATTGCCTGAGAGGACAGTCTGGGATGGGAACAATGGGTACCCCATGGTGCATGTGCTCATCACTGCCTGCTACATGGGTGCCAACTGTTGATATTCTCAAGGGCAGAGGTGCAGGGCAGCATGAGGGTGAGTGCCCATGAAGTCATGAAGGTCATACGACTGATCAGAAAGACCTCCTTCACTCCACAGCATGGAACCGAGGAGCACAGCTAAGACACATTTGCTAACACTCTTTCCAGAAACGTTGGTAAGAGCCTTTCGGTACGTGGGAAAGAATAAGGTCTTCATGTCTCATCTGAACACCCTTCAGGTCCTATCTGTAGTTTGGATTTTTCCCCCTCTCCAGTGACAAGCACAGTAGCTGTTGTGAAACATGATGAGTCATAGCTGCAGGCTGCAAGGGGAAGGCAAGGTAAAGGGAGAGCAGGAAGAGAGCAAGACGGAAGGGAAAGTTGCTGTCACTCACCAGCCTCCAAGTCATCGCTACGTGGCTACCGCTGGCTTCTCCGCAGTGCCACATACATATATCTTCAGCTTTCCCTCATCCCGTGGGATGAGGAGGAACTTCAGAACAGCCACCATATGTTATACGTTGCTGCCTGAGAGCAGCATGAGAGTCACTGGGCCTTTTTAACCAGAAGATGCAGTGGGAACTGCCCCTTGTGACAGTGGCAAGTTGGGAAGAGTGTTTGTCAGGCATCTAATCTAGGAGGAAAGCAGCATGTTGAGAAGGCCAAGAGGAACATGTCTGGATCAAGATACGCTGAAACTGTCTTTACTGTTGCCTTTTATGAAAATTGGCAGCAATCGCCCATCCTGGCTGCTCTGCTTCACCATATGTCCCATCTCCAGTGGCACCACAAATACGGTGGGAAAAATCTTCCTGTGCCAAATGTTTCAAACATAAATGTAGAAGGATATAAGTCTTTTAGGTCGCTGATTTGATTCACACCTGATGTATTTTTCATGCAGTAATTTGAATATAAATATGATACTGTCGTGGACACAAGGCATCTATTCCCGCAGTGTCAAGCACTGCAGTCCTGAATGCTTGCAGAAACGCACCTGCTTAGGTCCACAATGCTGATGCAGAGCAGGACCAGGTATTTCTTAGGCTGATATTCAGTTGTGCACGGGAAACTGTGTTCCCACCTTAGAAAACACGTTTGCAGCCTTGTAAGTGTACCTGCTCTGTGACAACGCCAATGCTATTCACAGCCCTTAGTGAAGAAACCGAAACAGAGGGACCCACCTCCCAGCACAGGCAGTGCAAGGACAACTTGCTGGTGCCAGAGAACAGTCCAACTCCAGTGATGACCCCGCTTAATTTAGGTGAAAAACTTGAAGCTCAATTTGTCACATATCAGCCTCAAAACTAATTTCACTTAAACTGATCTTCTCTCTCGTCATAAAGATAATTCTGTGCTGGATTGTAACTTGCTTCTGGTTCAAACTGTGACATTTATTCCCAACAGAGAACTTCATTTTCAATTAATTGCGCCTTTTTGACCAAAAGCAAAACACTGTCACTTAAAAATGTCCAGCCAATTCTACACAACAATCTGCTCTGAGGCCTGCTTATCTCAGTGTTTCCACCAGAGCTGACAGTTGCTGAAATATAGGCACTAGGATTGCTGGTGTTGACAAGGCTTTAAAGCATCATCACACTGAGTAGCCATTAGAGGTTATATTTCATTGGAAGTAATGTAATTCAATTACCATCACTCTTTAGTGTGTGCCATCTCTGGAGGCTGACAATAAGCCATATCATCCATCAGATTTTAACCTGAACTTTGCATTCTGGCCCTATAGATTGCCAGTTCTCCATTATGAATGGCTTCATATTTTTAGCGTCATTTCTTAGGGAAAAGAGGTTATCCAATTATACTGTACATCCATCTGCCTGCCTGTCTGTCCTTCCTTAGCTTGTCAACCAGTTTCAATCAGGAGGCAAAGGTCTTCAAGAAAATTAAGTTCCTATCAGTTTTGCGACTAATCAGAGGCAGGGTAAAGAAGAGAAATCATCTGGGAGTGGTGAGCTATGTAATCCTTGCAAACTGACAATCCAGTGAGCATGGACAGCTAACACTGTCTCTTTCTCCATGCAAGAAACACAAAAGGGTGGGGAATTTGTGTTACTGAAGGGACAGAAGGTCAGGGAGACCCATGTCTTGGACTGTGAGACACAAACCCCAAGGAAAGCAGGCTCCTTTAAAACATGGAACAACTATTTTATTAACGCAGTGAGCTTAGTAATTTACAAAGAATTTCTTGTGCATTTCTTGTGCAAAGAATGTTTTGAGTAATTCACTCTGACAGTCAAACATATTGCAAACACCAAATATAAATTGCACAGAAAAGGGATGTAACATTTGCTTTCCCAAGTCTACGCATTTAAGCTCTATCAATAACCATATTTTCTTTTCCTAAATATCTGAAGTGTAAAGTAACTGATTCACTATGTTTATCTGTTTAAACGATTACTTTTACTGATGATTACCAACATTACTGATTCATATTACTGTTGTTCTTCTGCCTTTTTGCTGCCTAACTGAACCATAAAAGTACTCATGACTCCACCAGTTCTGTGTACCATACACCAGCTGCACGAGGACTGGGACTTATGACAGCTTACTCACCTCACTGGCAACTTGTTTACATCTGTCACTGCATCCATTCCCTTTCTCTCTTCCTTGCCATCCTTCCAACTTTTTCCTCCTCATATTGCCATTTATGCTAACTCCCTTCTTTCAGCCTTTCCTACTCACTGGTTCTCACCATCTCTTCATCTCCTCTTCTCCTCCATGTCCATGCATTCTCCGTCTCAGCCTTGCCCCTCATTCTACCACCTCTTTTTCCACCTCCAACATACACTGTCATGATCTGTACCTTCTGGCTTCCTCCCCTAGCCTGCTCTTTGTTCAGAAGATAGTCATCTTCCCCTCTCTACCTTCCCTTTCTCACACACAACATTACTAGAAAGGGATCAGTGAACCTGGAGTCCCCCATAAAACACTTCTGCTGAACCTTCCTGGTCTCGCTTCCTCAGACTCCTCCATGGATCATGTATTGGGAAGCCAGACTTCCCTCTTACTCCTCTTGTTTTCACCTGCCCGCTCATCGCCATCTTGTCGTGTTCCCTCCTACTCTCACTGTTGTCCCATTCAGTTCCCTCCTCACCCTTTTCCCAGTTACCGTTACTCCCCTCTGACACAGGTATTTTCAGCTACACCCAAAGCCACACCCTAACTCCTTTTTGAGTGTCTCTGCAACGTTTAGGCCACCGGTTGACTATTGGCATCCTCTCCTTCATGCTTCTAACAAATCCCAGTGAATACACAGCCTCTCTTCACTTTAGACATACCACTGCTGCTCTAGTCCTTGTCACCTTTGGAGGTTTGGGTACTTTACCGCTAGAAGAAGTTGCCTTCTACTATTTGGGGATTTACCTACTCAATTTCAGTTCCCCATTGCCCACAGTCTATCCAGGGTGTGAACCTCCATGTATGTCAGATGTCTGAAGTACTCCCAGGTAAGGGTCACATCACACACACACACACTCACTCCTCTGCTGCAAGACAGCCCGTGTTGCCGAGGTCGGTCACCCATCAGCTGCAGGTAGGCTGGCTCGCCAGCCTAACTCCCACGTCTGAAATACCAAGTTTTACCGTTCCCTCACACCCGTTACTCACTCCTGCTGCCACGCCGCAGGGAGCACCAGCTGAACTTCCAGGACAAGACCACCGAGTCTCTTGCCTTCATTCCTATACTTTTTATAACTGTTAGCCACTCCTATTTCTCATTTTCTCATCCACATATGCCACCCTTTACCTCTTCCTCTACTTTCTTTTGTCAGTTCCTAGAAACCTCTCTGCCTACGCACAACAGGCAACTTTGTCTCCTTTGGGGTCTCTGCCGAAAGGACAGGCTTTACAAATCTTACAGTATATCCTTTAGTCTTCCGTGACCAGCTCTGGCCATCATCATTGCTTGTATCTAAATTGTCCATCTGCGTTATTACCGATTCCTGATTTTGTCACCTTTTCCCTCTCCTGTGTTCATTATACCACCCATAGGGTCTTGTTTCTAATTGGGCTGCAAGATATTTAAAGCAGAAACAGCGCTTGCACAGCACCTAGTGCAATGGGAGCTTGTAGGAGCCAGCAAGTATTTTTCCCACAGAATGTTAAGGATCATGACTGCCCAAGGCAAGTGGGAACTTACCGAGCCGTACAGTTCCCCTTTCTCATTCATTCCAAGGTAGAGTCCACTGTCGACTCCTCGGATGCTGACCAAGCCCACTGCTATACTGATAAATTCCAGTATACCTATAAAATGCAGGGAAAAAAAAAACAATGTACATATTGTTTCCATTGAAAGATTTTTTTTCAGATGTGACTGATCCCTGAGCGACAAGCAGCTGTTTTCAAAGGTGTTTTTTCCATTTTCAGAGTTGTTCAGAGGAAGATAAGGAACAAATTAATGTATCTTAAAGTACAATACTTCAACAGTGAAATCCCTACTAGAATGATGGATTGCAGACAGCATTAACATACCAGATTAAAAGATCACTCTCAAACTTTCTCATGATTTCTAAACACAAATCTAAAGTTCAGTCATATTCTGTTTTGCACAATAAATATTACATTCAAAGAAAAAAAAAAAACAAACAAACAAGTTTCCAGATTGACAAAATCAGCAGTATTAAAGAATGTACAAAATTTGTCTTGAAAAATACACTCTGAAAAATACACTTGAATCAGAATTGTGAGATGAAAAGACTGTTACACACGGAACCAAAAGATCTACTTCCAGGCGTCAATGAATCAGAAATATGGGGAAAGATTTACTCACAGGGTGATCTTCCAGAGGCTTGAGAAATGAAAATCCTTAGTATAGTCCAGAGTCTCACACATTTCTGTCTAGATACTAACCGTTCTCTCCAGTGTGTCTTTACTCATCTCAAATTTGGAAATTAAAATATTCTATACCTAAGTAATAGTGTATAAATGGCTCAGTCTTCCGGTGCGCACAACAGCAAGCTCAGACAGACATTCGTGCGCTAGGAATAAGAACATTTTGCAGAGGAGCACTGCTTCTGCAAAGCTCCGAGGTTCAGCATCAACGTGCAGGGTGCAGCAAGTACCTGTATCAAATATCGGCTCACCTGGTTCTGAGGGGTCGGGGGGGTTTTTGGCAGCCTTCCCTGCAAACTGCTTACCTCTTCAATGAGGATGCTGCCAGCCAAACCTCGCACAAACCTAGAAGTCTTGTATAAAAAATGGAAATTGTTTCCTATTTGGGAGCGCTTGTGAAAGACTGTAACGATCTCACAGGAGTTATCCAGCACCGTTCACTTGCACGCTGCTGCATTATGCGACTTTCTGAGCCACAAAATAAAGCACAGAGTAGCATTTTCAATGTATTTTGTGAGTTTTCATGTCTAAGTACATCGAGTAACTATTTTTAAAGCTTATTGGAAACTGTATTTGCATGAAATAATAAAATAACGGTACAGTATGTGTTGAGCCTCACGTGGCCAATAAAAAAGCACTTTCATGGATTTTTTGAACAATTAATTTGGCATCTCCCGCAAAATAGTTGTGCGCTAATCAATAACAGGCATGAATCACATAAATCTAACAGCACAAGTTGAAGCCAATAGGGAAAATTTATAGCCCAGCTAATGTAAAGATGAAATGTATTCCCTGTAAGGGACTATTGATCATTACCTTATATATTATTCAGTACTACAAACACCGTAGTCTTATTGTTTTGATAACCCCATTTTAAGGCCTGGGCATCTTAAATTATTCTCTGCATACACACAAATAAAAAATACGGAGAGGAAATATTTAGTAACTATGGATTATGGGTTTTTTTAAGTAATAAAAAGTGGTAGCATGCTGTTTATCTGGTATATGTAGTGTCTCAAATACAATCGATCCATTGAAACAATTCAAACATTCCCATTATATCTGGACAAGCAATACTTCCAGATTTCTTTCTAAGGCTTTTGCTGTAAAGCTTTTACCAAACTATCATATTACCAAGCAATTTTAACTGAGGTTAAATCTTATGTTAAGTGCGTATTATACCATACTATAGCTAAGTTAGTAAGTCTGGCATCTTTCACATCAATATAAATGCGTAGACTTTAATTGCTGTCCTCATTTCAAGTATTTGGGTGCATGCTGCTTAGTGCGTCGAAAGAACAAAACAGCACTGTCACGTCCTATTGTAAGTGCAGAAGATGAATTTAAGGCACTTGGCATAGAGCATCTGCATATCTGAGATCGGAATAGAGACTTCTTCATCTGAAATATTCAAAAGCCTATCCACAGCAAGTTTTATGTGGCATGCTGTTAAGTCCTTCAAGAGATTATCTGGGGCCAAGCATGCAGTCTTACACAAGTCTTGCCAGTTTAAGGATTGCATGATTTGGCCCAACGCTCCTGTGAGTACTTTCGTTGTATCACTATACAGATAGTACTTAGGACCTGAACCAGATATTAAAATAGATATTCCTCTTCAAAATGAGGCTGAACCAAACAAAAATCGGGACAGCTCCAAAATTTAAAAGCTAGGGCCCTATTTATAGCTAAAAATGGAGAAGAGAAGAAAAGGAGAGAGGAAATAACGGTCTCAGTACATGGGATGCTGAATATCTTCTTGTCAGACATTAAACATTTTCTTGAACGAAACCACTTCAAGGCAAAACCCGCTCCTCCACAAAGAGGTTAGGAAGAAAGTTTTGGGGAAAGTTATTCCTTTACATGCCCGCATCAGCCCTTCACGCACCTTCTTCCACGTGATCCGACTTTGAGCATGCTGACCGGCAGTGGGACACCAGGACACTGACCGTGAAGGCCAGTCCTGCTCTCCTGCCAGGCTCACAGGAGAGGGGAGCTGGGTGGTTCCCACAAGGGGAAATCTTAACTTTCATCTAGTTTAACTCTAGTGAAGACCTGACTTACAGAAGCGTTTGCCTTGGGTGTAAGCAATGAACATCTCTGCAACTACACATCTTTTTGTTGCCGGCGTTCCACCCTTTGCACATTTCTGTCTTTGGCTATATATAGGCTCTCGTTGTCTTGCTGGAGTGAAGCAGTTCAGCTTCCACCTAGCACCCTAACACACCACCAACGAATACGGTAACCAAGCACCTCTGCCAGCCGCTTCTTTGTACGACTGACTTCCCGGGGAAGCAGAGAGAAGGGAAGCGGCGGAGGACGCGCAGGCAGAGCGCGGGTCGCTGGAGCTGCGCGGCCGTGTATTCACCAAGCAATCGTTCGCCCAGGGACGAGCGGAGGGGCGAGGAAAGCAGAGCCTTTGGAGGCTCAGAAGCTCGGTGATGGGGCGAGGGCAGGGGCTTCCCCGGCGTCCCCCTGCCCCCGACGCCTCCCGCCCGCCCGCCGGGGCTGCGGCGCTCGGCTGAGCAGAGCGCTCCGCCGGGATGCGTCCCGCCTGTCGCAGCTGTCACCGCTCCGCCCGCTCCCCCACATGATGCCAATTAAGAGACGGGAGCGCAGACAGCCACAGCCCCCCAGGAGGCAGCAGGGCCCTCCTTCAGTTTCAGGCTCTTACAGCGCCCTTACCCCCCCACACACACACACGCGCTCCGCATCCCCTCCCCTCTGCAACGCTCCACAGCGGGGGAGACGGCGGGGGCTGCTCGGGGCTCTTCCCTCCCCCTGAAACTTGGGCCCCGATTTCCAC
>VZSZ01008485.1:186686-230317 GCA_013398815.1 Ibidorhyncha struthersii | reverse complement strand
TGACTAGGCCTCAGCGAGTCCTCCAACCTGGGAGGATTATTTCACAGAGGAATATAAATTTACACTTGAAAGAATATAAAAAACCTACTTATAGGACAGCATTTAAATCAACTGGTCAGTTCTATATTTTAATTACTTAATTTTTCATCTTTGGTTTCTTTCACTATCTGCATCATCAGAATAGTCCAGTGTTTCATTTCCTGAACCAGCAATTGGATGAAGAGTAATATCTGAAACGTAAAGAAAGAAAGATATAGATAAATAGGTTATGTCAGTAGGCTAGGAGAAGTGCTTTAAGGGATCATAGTTTTGGTGTAGTTTCCTTTTACAAAAAATCTACACTCACTGCTGGTCATGCCATATTCATGCTTAGCAACATTACTCGAAACCATACTGGTGTGAAGGCTCTATGGCACATCATACAGCTGTGAGTAGTAGTTATTATTTTCTTTCTGGAGGCACTGACTATATATGCTTTTGCCACTTCTTTTCTTGAGTAGGGGAAAACCTGACTGCAAAAGGTTCAATCTTTGGCAAGGACTTCAGTTAGTACAGAATATTATGAGGCACTTCCTCACAGGCAGGAGGGCTGTGGACAGACACAGAAGTTAACTGTTCTCATTTGTGGCTACACATTGACTTCAAACCTGTTACATCCTTAGCCTGAAGTTGGCCAGCTCAGGGGCCACTACCGAAAGTCAACACTTGTTTGTGTCTTCCTGTAGATAACAACATCACCTCATCCTATATCCAAATGAATAGGAATATGGATATCCTCTGTCCCTGAAAACCTCCACCCCAGGTTCAAATACCAAAGCCATTGAATATGTGGTATTGAGGCTTAAGGTCTTTAAGCTTAAATTCCTGCAGACAAATCTGACTTTTTTATGGCTGCTTCTTTGACTTAAATGATCACGGTTATTGGTTCAGAGCGATGCTTGCCTCAGGTGGTAGTTTTTTTTCTTTTAATCTGTTCAACAATACACTTAATCTTAGGGACAGTTAATAAGTGTTGTTAGTGGTCTCTTGTAACATTACTTCTACTAATATAATTTTAAGCAGCCAATTAAACCATTGATCTCAAATGACATGGTGAAAAAATCACAAAATCACAGAATGGTGGGGGTTGGAAGGGACCTTTGGAGATCAACTAGCCCGACCCCCCTGCCAAAGCAGGTTCACCTAGAGCAGGTTGGACAGGAATGCATCCAGGCGGGTTTTGAATACCTCTAGAGAAGGAGACTCCACAACCTCTTTGGGCAGCCTGTGCCAGTGCTCTGTCACCCTCAAAGTAAAGAAGATTTTCCGTATGTTCAGATGGAAATTCCAGTGTTCCAGTTCGTGCCATTGCCCCTTGTCCTGTTCCTGGGCACCACTGAAAAGAGTCTGGCCCCATCCTCTTGACACCTGCCCTTTAGATATTACTGATGCTAATTACAAATTTCTTTTGGTCTCACCCATCTGGGGTAGATTTCATAGATGGATTAAAAATAAATTTTAAAATCTTTGTAAATACCTTATGCATTGTAGGTACCTTATAACACTCATCTGCCCAGTATCTGAGCACACACATTGTGCTGCTGATTTTTAAAGAAGCTACAATTCAGTTTCCGATTTTTTGTGTGTACTGAGCCAACAAATAAACATAGACATAGTACATGCAGGAGCAGTTATTTTTTGTAAGGACAGATGTGAACAAGTACTAAAAAAATCCTTCTTGGATAGTTAGAAAAATTCAAGTAGTTTCAAATCTGTATTCAATATTCGAAAAGCTTGGGCATAAAACCTGCTGTTGCAATAACTCTCTTTAGGTTTATGTTTCTTTTTTTTTTTAATTATGTGCCTTACATAAACTGCGTTTAGATGAACTTAGATGTAGTTCATATCAGTAATCTGAGGTAAAATAATTTGATAATGGAACAGTTTTTTTACAAAATGCCATAATTTTATTTAATATAGTTAATAACAGACCTGAGAAAAACACATACGTTGAGGGCATACATGTTGAGACACCCTGTCAAACATAGCTCTGCTTTAAAACTTTTCATATTTGGCTACTATAATACTTAAAATAGCACTCTTTCCTCTTTCCCTCTCTTATGAATGCCTAGCAGGTCCTATAACATATGACATGTTTTTAGAGCTAGGCACTAACTTAAATGCTTTGACAAATCAGAATTTTAGTCTGTGCACGGAGAATACATGTCAAAAATCTCAGTTCTATCAATATAAAAAGGTTCAGTTAAGGGAGAAACTTCACAAGATGGCATTCTGGAATGGAGATAGCTGAATACATCTGATTCTTCTCAGACATACATTTTCTCCACTATAATTTGTGCATTTCCAGTAAGTGGAATGAAAAGAATATTAGCAGGAGGAAATGTCTGTTGCATACAGTAAATGCGAACAATTTCTTGCTTCTTACATGTGTATTTAAAGTTTTCAGTACTAGAATAATGCAGTGTTCTTCATTCTTTTCCGTATAATGTAGTACTCAGTTTATCTCTTATTCAACTTACCAGTTGGCTAATTCGTCTAGTGAGTGTAAGGGATGATTGTAAGGTTGAAGCAGCATTTATTTCCTGATGGATGTGATGAACAGTATACAACAAATCTTTTGCTTGATCACTCTTGACTTCAAGAGATCTGTACAGTCAACTGCTGTATCAGTACTATAAATTTCTCTGTTATCATCATTGTTTCCTCTCTGGAATCTTGATGATCAAAGACCTCTGTCCATAAGAGGTTATGTTTACAATGCATATTCAAGTAATGGTTTAGAGCTCTAATTCATCTTCTACTCAAATTGGAAAAGTCATGTAAGATGCACACTCTTCACTGAATCTAGAAACCATGAAAAGATACTAGGGTTAGCATTTTGAGGCAGGTTGGTTTGTTTTTGGTTTTGGTTTTGGTTTTGGTTTTGGTTTTGGTTTTGGTTTTGGTTTTTAGTTTGAAAGGGGACTGTCTGACCCACTTAAACTGCTAGTGAACACTAGCCTAAAAACAGAGAAGAGTCTCAGTTGTGAGTCATGCTGCTTGTAAGACTAATTAGACATAAGACTTGGTTCAAGATGATACAATGCAAGCATTCTTTATGATGCATTGGTCTTAAAGGTCTTTATCATTCACTTGGGACAGAGTATTTATCTCATTTTTCTCATGACAAGTCAATAGTAGATAATTGATTAAAAACAAATTAAAACCCTAATGTTGTAGCATGTTCTCCAGCACATCTATGATGTCTTCCCAGCACCAGGTGCTGGAATGTCTCTCTTCCTTTACATCTGTAATTGTAAGTTATAGTTTACCAATAAAGGCCAGAGCTGTAAATAATGCAGTAAAAGTCCATATTTATGACATTTTTTAAGCTTATTTTGCAAAAGCTACTGAGGTAGAAAAATCAACCTTAGCCAGAATCTGAATCCTGAAATTTGAACTTTCTGATTTTTCTGTTCTGTAGATTTAGTTGCCTCTGACAGATGCAGGCAGAAAAGAAACGAAAATCACGGGCAAATTTAAAGTCAAAGTTATAATTACCTGTTTACTATAAGATAATGACAAAGTGATGACTGAGCTCTTTTCTTTACTACTAAAAAATGATGAATGTAAGTCTGTGGTAGTACAGCCCCCCCCACTACTTTAGGCCACTCAGTACTTGGCACGACTTCCTCCCCATCTGGGCCACATCTGGACCAGAACGTCACATAATGGTCTAACATGAATGAATGAAAAGGTGGAGAGTAATGGACCAGAACACTATGGCCTTAGCGTGCCTGGCTTCTGTGACTCCTACTGTTTGAAAATAATAACTATAATCAAACACTCCAGGACCCCAAGATCTAGCAAGTTCTGGGCTTGTGTAATTGGTGGAAAGTACCAGAACATTCCATTGTTCAAGCTGTGCCAGAGTGGAAAAGTACCTGACAAAAGTAAATTGTCTCGGATACTATAAGTAGCGATTCTAGCAAGACCCTTTGAGCTCTTCTGGATCGCAGCGGGCTGTGGCCAGTATCTCTCCTGAGTTGACAGGCTGACACCTTAAGGATTAGAAGGCCAGGGTGAGTCAACCCCTCTTGAGTCTCAATTATTGCCAGTTGAAGAATGCCGATGCAGTGTGAGTATTTACTCTAAACTCATGAAAAGGGAAATTTTTAGCTATAGGCTAGTCTCTCTTTCATCCACCTCTCCACCTACCTGTTTATGATATACACATTAGCTTTAAGGATGTGGATATTCTTCCATTTATCCGTGCACACGTAGGAGTTAAAAGGGGTACACACTGGCTCGTTAGAGTCGCCTGCTATTTAGAGATTTTGATTCCAGCAGAGAAATGTGTGTGTGCACGTGTGTGCTTATATGATTTTGCTTATATGTATATGAATTAATTTGAGATCTGAGCTTTTGCTCATATGTCTATGTATTGATTTTGAATACCTTATAGTAAGTTAGTGTGAATCTTGTCATCTTTGAATCTGTAATTAAGTGGCTGTTCAATTATTCTGTTAAATCACTTTGTAAATCTTAAAATCAGTTAATGATTAAGTGCTGCTAAAATACAACCTCTTGATCTACCTCAAATCATTAATAAATTTTGAATTGCTGCTAAATCATAACCATGTCAAATATTTCCATCTGTGACAAAGCCATAGAATGTTTTTTCTGTACGTGTTTATTAAATTCAGGTTTCAAAACAACAGCTAAAAATTAATCACTGAAAGAGGAGGCACATACGAAAGAGCTCCAGAATGCTCTTTACCCAGAATCATTATTCCATTGTCTATAAAGTCAATTAGTTATTGTAGACTCTTTTGTCTGAGGACATCTTCCCACATTTATTCACTAATCTTTATCTGCTAATTACCTGAATGGCAGCAAAATTAGTTTGCATGTGTGAATCCTACCATGCTCAAAATCAACCAGAACAGTAGCTGTTACAGGATATTTCTGAACTGATCATTGCAATTAGTTTCCTGAAAGCTGCCCCTTATGAAAATAGTTACAGTTTTTCAGCATCGGAGATTAAAGTTGTGAGCCTCTGAGTTGTCCATAGATATTTCAGTCCCCCAGAGGGCAAATAAAAGGGAATAGCCTGAAGTGTTCTGACCTTTTTAATGGTGAAATTGATCTTTGGCACATCTCCCTAACAGTTCATTCTAATGTATATTTTAGGCTAACTACCCCACTTATCCTTTTAGGATGAAAAAATTGATTTTGAAGGTGCCACAGTAGCCCACTAAGGAAACAATCTGAACTGTTCAATACTGTGAAGTAATATTGCCAAATGTCTCGAAGTGGTATAGTGGAGGACTTTTCTCAAGTGTGAGACAGAAGTGTCTTAATTTATCAACACCAGCTCTGTATGTAGAAAAGGGAGTTTATGATCTGTTGTGAGGAAAATCTTAACCTAAATCTGAAGAAGAACTCAGCATTCTGAACCCACGCACCTTCTTTACATGCTGATATGTAATACACCCTAATATGGAAAGGAACAGCTGGAACCATTCTGCTGGTCAGGACAGAGGTTCCTGTGTTTTGGGTTTTCCATGTCAGGTAGCACATGATGGTGGCAAAATAGAGAAACAAAAGTTTTAGGAGTCACAGGCATACAATATGTTATTTGTCAGCTGGACAAACAGAGAAACAAAACAGCATGGCAAATGTGTAACGGTTTTCTATGCTTGCACTTCATATACAAAATTGCTGTGTAATGTTATCAGATTCTTCACTATGGCTGTTACTTTTGACATTTCGCATTTTATAATATTATTATACGCCTCTGAAGCACCTGTGGATCATTTAAATCTCTACAGATTCATTGAGTTGAAGGGAATTTGATTCTTACATTTGAATCACATCAGAGACGAAATGAGATAGAAGTCTAACTAGAAAGCACTGCTGTGAGCTAATGGCAAAAGGTGTAATCATTTTTTGATACTTATAAATTAAAATGGTTAGATTTCTCATCTTTACATCTCTTCTTGATTAGTTCCATGAATTGCTATGTCTACCTTTATAGTACTTTTAAATATTGCCTATGAGAATGTTTTAAGAAAAATCAGTTTGAAAACTCACAGCTTGTCATAGCTTATTCTAAATTCTGCAGCATCAAATTTCAGAAAATCTTAAAAAAGTACTAACTTGCTTGCTGTGAACCTCTAGTAAACAATTCTGCACTTTCGTATACCATTATCTCAGAAATTTACAGCACATTAATTAAGCTTAACAACATTCCACCGAGTCAAATAAATATTTTCACATGCAGTAAAATATTTTTACATGAGGCCATGATATAATGAGATCCCTTCAGTGGGTCAGTAATGAGACTGGATATAATAGTTCAGGTTCTCAGTGTTTTTGCACAATTCTCTCTCATTTTACTACTGTAGAAGATTTTTACATCATAGGAAAACAAATGAAGTTTTATTCCATTCTAGAAATACAAAAAAAAGTCACTGTGAATTTGTACTGGGCTGCAGCTGCGGAGGTTCCTGAGAGGAATACTTGGTAATACATAAATTTTCTCCAGCCTAAGAAATTTAAAGATGCATTAATAGTGCAGTCACTAATTTTAGGTCAGCACAAAGGATACAAAAGAAAACTTGATTCAAAAAATAGAACAGTAATTTTGGGTAAAAAACATTCTGTGTTGAACCAGAAGGACACTACGTACATGTCTTAGGGTGAAAAAAGAAAAACAAAAGATTAACAGATGGGAATAGAAAAAGAAGTACATTGATAAATTATTTTCAGAAACTCAAAAATTAAAACTGGGAAACAACCTAAGTTAAAAATTTAATAGTTTATATTTGAATGACATGCAATGAAAGCTCTACCCCTGTACTAAGTGTGCACAAGTTCCTACTTATTTTTTAGGCAAAATCTTAAAATTTTCAGTTATGTGCAAATGAAACTAGAAATAGAAGTGTATTTCTGAACTACTCCTGCTTTAGAATAGGCTGGCTGAAAACTGTGATTTTAAACAAGCTATCCAGAATATGAAAAATATCCACTTGTATTAACGCTGGTTAACAGATTAAATTTACAGACATGTGATGTGCAGTGACCACTTAAAATTTTCATCATTAAAAATGTCAGTGGCATTTACCAACTTAATTGAAGGAGTGATGACTCTGGATTGAAATTAATGACCAAATATTTTTTGCCAGTCTTGAGGTCTCACAGTAGCTAGTGCCTGACAGAACATCCTTTCTGAGTAATAAAAAATTCCTACATAAACTGAACTGATCCTTTTGAAGTTTATAAAATGAAGGTCCACTGCAAATACAGTAGTTTTGATATTACCTGATAATTTGCTTGAATTTATTCTGGTTGTGTATGCCACAGCTGGAAGGTGTTTGAGTTTTTTAATTTTCTACTGATTCCTAAGATTGGTTACTGCATAAAGTCAACATATTTAGCCTCTCTAGCAAGTGAACAGGTTTTCTGTTCTTATTTCTGCCACCTAAATAGTCCTTTTTGGTCACAATTTCAACTCCAGTAGAAATACACCCTTGTCTTTCAGAATCCAAGGGTGTTGCAATCCATTTCATTAGCTTCAGGGAAATGTTACTGAAACAGCAAGAACTAGTAGCAATTCTGTTCTTTGCTTTTTTACTACCTGATAGGAACTAATTGGAAGTAGTGTGGATACTGCAAAACATACTGCATTGGGGTTTTGCTTTAGCTTTAGCTTTAGCTAAAGAAAACTACCAGGTAGATAGTAATGGCTATAAATACTATAAAGATACTAGGTTGGTTGACCTCCCCTGCTTCAGAAAAAAAAAAAAGAATGTCATTCTTGACTGCTTATGAACGTGTACAGCAAAAATTGCAGCAGTTCAGAATGTTTTTCTGCTCGGAATGTCTCACTGTTTTGCCTGCTCGAATTGAAGCAGCCACTTCTCAGAAAATTCAACCACTTTTCCTGTCTCTCCCTATCACAGGAGCTTTATTCTGAAGCATATTCGCTTCTGAGGTATGCATTTCCTGTTCATACTCTTAGTTCTTATGTCAAGCATTTGAGGGAATACGATGTGGGGGAAAATTCACTGGGAAGTCATTCTCTAATTCCAATAATTTTGTCACTCCTGGGCAATCTGTCTACCTACACCTCCAGTTTGGTGCCATTCGTTTTTGCTGGAGTGAGTCTAGGACAGCTACAGAGGGGAATAAGAAGGCAAATAATACATCAAAAAGCCAAAAATACAGACCAATCAAAACAAAAAATAAAGACTGCAATAGAGACAAAACCCATAAATACTGAGGCCAAGGACATGTTTTTTTACAGTCTAACTATATGAGTGACGCTGTGTGGGTGCCAAAGTTAATCCACAGCCTAAGTTTGACTATATTATTAAATGGAAACAGAAACTTGAATCTTTAATTTTGTCCCTGAACTTTGTTTTCCTTTCTAATACTCCCTTTTCTATAGTTTCTCAGATTCATTTCTTTCTGACTGAAAAATGGTTTCTCCCTTAAAATGAATGTTATCAAACCTGTCTCGATTATCTGGCTGGTAACCAGTTAGTAGATAACATATAACATAGCTCAACGGGCACTCTGACAGAAGCTTTTTTGTTCAGGGAAATAGTAAGATGGAGGAGTTTTCTGTGACTCCCAAACAGCCAGAGTTTCAGTGACAATCCCAGCTGTAGGCGGACCGTATCGAACCTTATCAGAGAGGAGAAACTGATGTGGGAAACATCTATAGGCAGATTTGACAGCTGTTTCTTTGGAAAACTAACTAGTTTCTTGTGGGCCTCAGTCAAAAGCTCTCTCTTTTGTCTTGTAACAGGCAGGGACATGACCTCTGCCTTGCTTTGTTTGTGTCTAGAGAAAGAAGAGTATGTTCTCAGTGTCACTGCAAGGACCAGACTAAGCACTGTATCCTGAGGAGGAGTGAGGAATGTGAACCATACCTCGAATGGCCTGACAAAGAGGATACTGCTACTGTTGGCAAAGTAGTGAGATTCTTGTAAGTAAGGAGATGGGCCTTGAGGAATGGGGACAAAAAATGACTGGTACTCATTGAGCAGTCGTGAGCATGAACATTTACTGTTGCTGAGATTTTAAGTGACATTCAGAAAATGCAAAATATTATTGAAGAACGTCTTAGTATGATTGAGTATCATGCTGTTATTGTATTAGAGAATTAATGCTTCAAACTTGTCCAAAGGCTTTCCCGTTGAGGCTAAATTCATGAATCTGTTGCTCTTGTTTTATTCTAGTGATGTTTTCCCCTAAATCATATATCCCTTTATCTCTACGCTTAAATCTTTTCCTGCTTCAATCTCTGCATGTTTTTGTGTCTGCCGTATTTTGGCAGTCATCAATATGATTTCCTTTACCAGAATCTCGATATTATAAGCTAGATACAGAAAGATCAATAACAATTTTTCATTTTAGGAAAAGCAAAGAATGTTAGGATTCAATAATTATGAGGTTGGATGATACTAAAACGTAGCTCTGTGAATCTCTAATATGTCCTTCCTGGAATCTGGAAATCTAGTGAAGAACTCCGGCAATTTTACCAGATGCACACATATATACACTAAAAATGGAGCAGAGCTAGAAAGATTTCAGACACACGGGCAAGAAAAATGACTAAAAGATTGATTTTAGAGAGGAAATTAAGAATAGAAAGATATACAAAACAATGGTCTGAAATATGGCATCCTGACTCCTTTTCTCATTATACCTTTCACATATAAGCAAATAACACAGAGCAGACAGCATATATTAAGTTCGTATCTTATTTTCCCTCATAGAAACTTATTTGTGTACACAGATGCTAAAATTCCCTGAAAGTGAATCAGCAACACACACAGTAAATAGCTTTCCTGTCATTCAGTCCTTTACGCTGTCCACTGGACCATGCTGACTTCTTAATGTTTATTCAAGCAGCTAAGCACCTTTTTAAGATGATGAGGATGCTGTCTGCTGTGAGCCTGTTCCAGTAAATATGTAAGGTCTCTTCTAGCTGCAGACAAGCTTAGAAAATAATTTTGTATGATTTATAACACTAGGAGGAGTGACTTTCTGTTGCCATGGGATGACTAAATTCTTCTAGGTCATCTGAAAAAATCAAAAGGAGTTTTCTTTCTGAAGGTATTGTATAAGATATTGCTAATTGTTTTCCTGCCGCCACACACACAAACATATTTCTGCAGAGTTTATGGGCTCAACTGGTTAGGAAAAAGCATTCCTATCAGACAATGGCATTTTGAAGCTGGCATAGTGTCCTTAATTCTTCAAACACAGCAGTTTGACACCACCTTTTGGAAGCAATGTATGACAGTTTAAAATGAAAGTAGTCTTTCAACAGCTTGGAAGGTTTTTTCCTTGAAACAGACTGTGTACCAAGAGGTAACGACAAAAAGAATGAATTTAAAATCCTTCTAAAATTTCATCAGTTTAGCTATGCAAAATGTGCAACTTTAGAAAACCTGAAGGATAGTTATCTTGCAGCAAAAGCAATTTAAATAGCTTACCAGAAGCAGCTGAAGTGTGGATATTTCTCTTGTTTATCAGTGCATCATGTACATACATGTAATTTATTTATTTACTGAGGAAAAAGACTTTCTTTAAGTTGCTAGCTACAAACACATCTATTATGTAGTTCATATCTTTTAGAACTTGGATTTGTTTCTGGATGTTTTTAATGTTTTCATGAGAAGAGTTCCTTTTTAAAAAAAACTTAAAAAAGAAAATGTTTTCAGTTGGTAGTCTCTTCCTTTCGTTCTTACTCCACCCTCCATTTATTCAAAATTGCAGATGAAATCGGCTGTTTAGCTGATTGTTATGGTCAGGGACTTTAAAGAAGATTAGAATATTTCTTTCTCATTAGTTAGAAATCATTATTCATTGTTATGTTTCTCAAGCAATTTCAAATAGCGGCATGGGTAGTCAGTCTCCCAACCAAATATTTATCTTCAATCCAGTGAAAACAAAAAAGGACAAAAATATTTTCTGTAAGTACATTACCCTTCTTGACTCAAACGCTGGGGAAACAAATAAGATGGCAAAGACTGGGGCCTATCTCTAATTTTTTATTTCATTGAAAGTAAAAATGGACTGGAAAAAAACCTTGAAAAGGAGGCTAAATAAATTGATGTGGGTAAATGTAATGATCTGTAGTATGTAATATTTTGAAATATAGTCTCTGAGTGTTCCTAAACCTTATCTTAACATCATAGAAAAAAAAAACACCTTCTACTGAGAATATTATCTGCAAGGGGTCGTTATTAAAAATGGGTAAGACTGTTCTGACTAGGGGAGTTAATAAGGAGGCACAGACAAAGAAATGTGTCTGCAAGTGGAGCATTATAAGCAGCAAAGTCTAACTTTCAAAGTTAGAAAGTTCAAAACACAAACCTTCCGAATACAGACAGTTTTGTGGGTGGAGGTTTTCCTGTAATGGAGAAAAGATAAAATTTTCTCAGTATATACTTTTGCTCAGCTGTCTTCAAATGAAATATAGTATGCAAACTCCTTCCGTGATTTTAAACAGAGTTTCAATCTATTTTTAATATTGGGTTAAACAAATTCCTTTTATATGGGAGGTTTGTGCAAACTGACCTCAAAGATCTGAAATTCTCTCAGCTGTTAAGGAAGCTCTGAAGGTATTTCCCCAGGTATTGATCAGATGGTGGTAACAGGAACGTGGGCTGGGCTGAATGAACCTAAAGGCATTGCCATATGGAGGAACCCAAAATTAATTCAGACGTCATTCCCCAAACCCCAGTCTCTGGAGGTCCGAAGCCCTGTTTCTGGAGCAATTCCACTCAGAAAAATCCCTCTCCCAAACATCACCAGCCTTGTTCAACTCTTCTTCACTGGTGCCATCAATGGCAATTTCTGTCTCTGAGCTCAACCATTTTCCTCTTTGTTTGCTTCCACTGTTGATGACCTCTCCACCAGCCCAACTGGTATCTCCATGGGGACCAACAGTCTGGAAAGGCCTCTTTCTAAACCTTTTCATAGGCCTATAGTCAGCACATCCAGACCAAGAATCACAAAGCCACAGGCCCAATTTTTCTCTTTTTTAGGATCAGACTTTGACCAATTTAAGCACAAGCTGTCTCTTTCCAGAACCAAGCTCCATTATCAAATCAAAGTCCATTTCTGTATTCTCAGGGTGACCCATCATCTCTGTGTTCATAAAACATTTTAAAAGCTTAAGGTTTTAAAGGGGTTTTAGTACTTAAGCACCTTATAATCCTTAAAGCAATTTATGCACAAACATCTTTAAGGAGATAAAAATGGCTTTGTTTCTTAAATGCCACACATTTAATCTTTCTCACTCTTAAATCTGTTAAAGTGGTTTATATATTAAACCCACTAATACCAGTATTGCTACTGATGTGGTCTGTGGCCTTGGATACTACACGTTCTCTGCATACCTGTTTCTCTACCTGTGAAATGGGAATAAGATCATTGCAACTATTGTTTTGCATAACCAGTTACTCCCTGAACTGAAATTTAAATATGAAAGAAAATAAAGCATAAAAATACTTAGTGTTTTTATTAAACACCAGAATATTAGTGGTCAGAAGATCAGTGCAAAATTAGTGCATACAAACAGCAGTAGAAACCATTTTCCAGCAACAGTGAGATAAGTTCAATAATGTAAAATAAAATATTTCTTGCCTTGTACAAAGAAATGCTGATCACTGGCAATACTGTGAAACAAAGTTGCCAAGATAAAGTATATACCTACTTTTTGAAAGACGTGGTGACATTTACATGCACTCTCTTGAAAGATCTTTTCCAGATCTAACCTTATCTTTCATTTGCTCTCTTATTGGAAAAAAAACACATGATTTTTTTGGTATAGTTGTCTGCCTTTCCTGTGAGATAGGATCATGACATGAAAATGTTTTCCTTAACACAAGAACTTATCACTGGTATATGTAAAAGGTCAATATCATTATTCTGGAAACAGATTAACATACACATCTGAAAGTTTTTTTGAGTGTTTTTTTTCTAGAAAACTTTACTGGAATTTGGGATGTAAAATAAAGGGACAAAGTGCTGATTTTTTGAGGTTATGCATACAGCTGGAGAAAGATTGGCACTTCACTCAATAACCTTTTGAGAAAGACGGAAAAGTTATAGATGATATAATGCTGAGAGACAGATGAAGTGACTTTAGGTAATCAAAGTAAAAATTGCTGCCTGACAGAATCCCAGCAGCAAGGCCCTCGTTTTCTGAGATACCTGATGGGTTTTTACAGCGTTATAGCGTTTGAGTTTTATGTTGTATGATATTCACCAAGTGACAGTGTGACCCTCTTCTCCTCTAAGATGTTATCACTTCTCTGTGGCAAAGTAATTCTGTTGCTGTCTTACTAGAGATGAACTCATGAATCAGTGATGTGGGTAGGGATGGCAGTCCAGATAGAACTCTGTGAAATCTATAAATCCTTTAAAAGAGACTGTTTTTCTGCTGCCAGCAGTTATTATTCTGTTGCAATAAGGCAATTTCACTCCGAAAACTTGGGTGGCCTGCATTTGAGTACTAAAAGGAGAAAAGTTACCAGGAGGTTATGGATTCAGCACACTGTATGATCTGAAATCTAGGCAGTGAATTCCACCTATTTTTGTATGCTCTTTCTAGTTAGTAGTGATCACTACTCCAGTTAACCTGTTTTCTTTAAATCATATGTAGTAGAAGTTATCATAAAGTTTTAAGAATAAAATCTGTATTTCTTTGCCACTGTCTTGCCTTAACCATGGATTCACCTGTGATTTGCTAACTTTCAATAATTAAGCCACACTATATCCATGTCATATCCATGACAGGTCATTTCAAACGTGTAACTTTCAACTCCTTACATGCTTAAAACTCACGTTGGTCAGTAAGTCCTCACAGACTCCCTTGTGCAAGAGTGGGTAACCAAAAATATGCCATTAATTGTCCACAGTCACGTGCTGTGAATCAAGGTATACACACAGAATGAACAGGGAAAGATTATTAGGTTTGGACAGATACATTCTAGCATTTGATACAGTTACGGTTGACATACAGATTGGAAAGCCAATGTACAAGTAAATTAGGTCCTTTTTATTACACCAAAGAGCAAGTTGAGTGTCTCTTTTAAAGCACAGAAAGGTTTCCTGAATACTAAGCCACTGTCATGCCCAATAGGTTACAGTCCCTTTAACTGCTGTTCTTCTGGATGGGTGTCACCAGTATTTCTGTCAATTTGAATCTATCTTCTTGACCTAAACATGCTTGTAACTTCCAAGACCATCTCACAGAAAGATTTCTTGAACTTTTGTCAACTGTGGACTGGTTTTGATTAAAATTGAATACATCATGAAGAGGCAGAAAAAAAACTGCCAATTTGTTTTCATGGCAAAATCAAGCACATCTGAAAAACACCTTGAGAATCATAATATAGTCTGACTTTATCTTGAGTGCTTTAATTAGAATGGTTGACTAGCAACAGTAAAATAAAAGTACTAAAAAAAATATTTACAGCCTAATTTTGGCTATTTGTTTTTCCCAATTAGCATTCAGAGAGTCACTAGTGGTTGAAAGAAACTTGAAGGAATAATAGCCTGTGTGAGGTTTCAAACCAGACATTGTATTTACTCTTCATGATAAAAAGTTAAGTCATCAGAAAGCAGAGGGCATACCATAGCTTCTTAGGAAATAAAGACCTAATACATGAATTTTGTTGTGTAAGATTAGCTGGTTGGAGCATTTATAAACTATTTGGCTGAAAATTTTTATGTTTGGTAGATTCAATGAGAAAACAGAAACTGGGATTGGTAAGTGAACTACTCAGTGACTTTTACAGTCTCCATTTGGCCAAATGTAAGTTAAAGATTTTGTTTTCATAAACTTTGCAACAAGAATTTATAGAATGTATTTATTTCAGAGAGGAAGTTAACTGTAAGTTCTGTGAATGATTAATATGGTTGTCCATACGCTATTTGGCATCAGATATAAAAATCAAAAGAAGGGAAAGATCAGGAGTTGTACCTAGGTGGAGTAAGTAGTGAATCAAATAGCACTGAGGTACCCTGTTGGTGCATTAGCTCATACAGTACAGTCTCATCTCCTGACTCTTCTAGGGGTACTTCCTGGGATACAACATTTTGGGCTGAGGTTTGGGTTTTTTTAATTGTTTGTAACCTTTGGAAATTCTCATTTTTAAGTACACACAATGTAAGGCCAGCAAAAAATGATTGGATCATGGAATTTTTTAACCAGTTTTAATCATGGTTAACAATTCCTAAATTTTGTTAAGCAATTTTATGTTGCCTATAATGGTAGTCAAAAAACTATTTAACAATAGAGAATTTAGTGTGCAATGTCTTTGTTGAATTTAGGCTTGAGAAATGGAGAGTGAGAGAGGAGATTTTCCTGCTAAAACAGATTTGCTTGACAGGATGATTTTTTAAATAAAATATTATTTTTATATATTACTTTTATATATATTTATTTTAAATAAAATATTATTTTAGACTGAACATTAGGAAAGAATTTTTTAGACTGACCATTAGGAAAGAATTTTTCACAGAAAGGGTGGTTGGACATTGGAATAGACTGCCCAGGGAGGTGGTTGAGTCACCATCCCTGGATGTGTTTAAGAGACGTTTAGATGTGGTGTTGGCAGATATGGTGTAGGGGAGAACTTTGTAGAGTAGGGTAGATGGTTGGACTCGATGATCCCAAGGGTCTCTTCCAACCTAAACAATTCTATGATTCTATGATTCTATGATTACGGATCAGGAGCTCCCTTTCGGTTACATAAACATTTTGAATAATTAACAAAGCCATAGGATATAATTTCCTAGCATTTAACTTAATGTTTACTCACAAATTATTATAATATGTGATTACATAGTGCAACTTTCTATAGGAGTAAGAATGGTATGATGCATCACTTCTGGTTGCTATTGATATTATTTGGGCTTAGCTCTTGATCAAAATCTAAATATCGTAGAATAAGGGAGAACGAAAAGCTACTGGTGTGTAAATACAGTGGAAAGTTCTGCTCATCTTCTGTGGAAACCACCAGTAGCTCTAATGTAGAGTCTGCTACTCCATGCAGTGAAGATGAGCAGGCTCTGAAACTGTCAAACTTAATTCAGTCCTTCTGAAAGCATACCAGTGTGTGCAAGAGTATTATTCCTAGCACTGATCAAGAAAGAATAAAATACAAGACTTAGCTTAGCTTCTAGTTTTATGAGTGACAATGGTAGGGCAGATCATAGAATCATAGAATGGTTTAGGTTGGAAGGGACCTTGAAAATCATATAGTTCCAGCCCCTCTGCAATAGGCAGGGATACCTCCCACTAGACCAGGTTGCTCAAAGCCCCATCCAGCCTGGCCTTAAATACCTCCAGGAATGGAGCTTCCACAACTTCTCTGGGCAACCTGTTCCAGTGCCTCACCACTCTCAGAATGATTTTTTTTCCTAATATCTGATCTAAATCTGCCCTCTTCCAGTCATTCCCTCTCGTCTTATCACTACATGCCCCTGTAAAAAGTCCTTCCTCAGCTCTCCTGTGGGACCCCTTTAAGTACTGGAAGGCCGCTATAAGGTCTCCCCGGAGTCTTCTTCTCCAGGCTGAACAACCCCAACTCTCTCAGCCTGTCCCCATAGGAGAGGTGCTCCAGCCCTCTGATCATCTTTGTCACCCTCCTTTGGACCCGCTCTAACAGGTCCATGTCTTTCCTATGTTGAGGGCTCCAGATGCTGCAGTCAAGTACAGTTCCATTAAAATCACTTGCAAAATCAATTTCCTATCTATTAAACATAGAGAAAATTGCTAATATAGCATGGATGACTAAAGTTTATGAAAAAATTGATTTCTAGCAGCCTAGAAAAGACTGCTGAACACTGCAAGTGGTACCTCCTGGGAGCTAAGGTAGTCTAATCGGCCAAATGATTAAATTCTGGTTTTAGTAAATTTAAAAAAAATAATTCTTTTTTGCTAGGATGGGACTGGACTTATTGGAAACTAAAATTTCCTTTGAGTAACAAAAATTGTCAGAAAAATTAGGTAAGACTGTATACACAGACTGTAACACTGTAATTAAATACCATTATTACTGAAGGGAAAAAATGTAGTGGATCCTGCATGTGTACGAGAACAGGTGCTTGTGTGCTTATACAAATGCACATGCGCATGTGCATGCACACACACATACATTGTTATAAAGCTGCTTGGCATCTTCATAACTGATTCAACTTCTGTGATTATAATAATTTAAGTATTTTGAACAAACAAGTATAACTTTAATAAAGACTGCTAAATCATCTGTATATAAATGAAAAGAAAAACCTGCCTGATGCCAGTGTTATAGAATCTGAGCCTTTTTTTATTAAATATGAAGATAATGCATTAAAAAAAAAAACAACAATAGTTGGATAATTCATGAAATTCTTTCTACCACAGGAAATCACTTACAGCCATCTCTCTCTCTCTTTCCCACACTTCAATTGTCTTATGAAGTAATACCTCGGACCTTTGAATCTAATTAAGGGTGATATGGTTGACAACTAATAAAGTAGTGCCGTGGTGGTTCTGTGTCTGAGGTGAAAGAATGCATTTCTCTCCCTCTACACGCATGAATCTTGCCACATTGAGAATTATTCATTGCTGATATAAAATAATAAGTATCAAAAGGCCAGAAAAGATCTCTGCAATAGGTTAGTCATTTCTCTGCATTGATTAGAAACTAGACATTTTCCATGTTATAGGAAATGAAAAGAGAATGAGGGTTCACCGCTTTTTTTAAAGGGGGGGAAAAAGAAAAAAACCTACATCTTGTGCTCTGTAAATTTAAAATATTTTATGAGCTACCTAGTAAAAATTGGGAGAAAGAACTTTTCTGGCATACGGGATGTAAAAAGCACAGCAGCATCTGTCTTAAATGAGTCATTTGTTGGAAAATCTTTTAGAAAGGGGAGCTTTGAAAGACTGCTGCAAGTTTGTTTTTGATACAAAATATTTGTTTAGAAGTATTCACATTAGAATGGCTTCTCATTCAGCACCCTTGAGTTAAATACAGGCTATACTTATTCAAGGGTCAGTGTGGCCAATATAATGTGGCAAATATAATCATTTATGGACGTTGTTTTTTAAAGGTTGTGTCAGGCTATAGTGTGACAGTGAGGATACAAACTGCCTATGCACTGTTCTTTGCCAAGAGTTCATGAAAGGAGAAAGGGTGGACTTCGTCTCAAAAAATGAGTGACGAGCTGAAGCTGGTTAGGAAACACAGTTTGCAACTGCAATTGGAAGCAATCAGAAGATGACTGAAATTCTACTATTTCCTCTGTCAGCAATACCCTTCAGAAAGCCAGGCTTTCTCAGTCTGTTTTTCTGAAAAGAATATCTCCCCAGGGTGAACAACCTTTTCTAATGCAAATGCCTTTGGGGTTGACTCTGAGCCTAAGGCTTTGTTCTGTTTTCATTCTAACACACCATCAAACCCCATGAAATATTTATAAACTTCCAAATGAATGTTCTATTTATAGCAGTAATAAAATGACATGTCTCTAAGTACATTTCCTCTAAATTTTTAAGTTGTGTCATACACCCTGGCTAAGATGATAAATTAAAGAGTACTCCACAACTCATGGCAAACAATGAATAATGTTCAACTGAATAACAGTTCTGATTCCTTATCACTTCTTAAAATATTTCTTTCTCCCTTCTATTATTTTAGTGCACTTCTCTGCAAGTGGAATCATATCTGGCTCATATTTTTGCTATTTCTCTGTGCTGGTTAAAACCTTCTCCTATTCAGCTTATTGCCTTTCTACTTTTCTTCTATGTACATATAATGACTCTATAAATGTGATTCAGTCATTTCCTGTAAGAGTACAAAGCACAATGCATGATCTTTGGGGTTTGGAATACTTCATAGTTTCCAAAAATCAGGGTAGTCAAATCGTGGGAGTGGACGGTTTCAGCAGTAGCCATCTACCAGTGGAAACCAAACCAAACATCTAGACCAAGCCATCGACATTTAAATGTTGCAATAAGAAGTAGTGACAGCAGATTTTGTTGCCTGATTTACACTAGATGTCAAAGTGTATAGTGTTCCAGGTCAACTCAAGGCAGGACAGAATCCTGGTAAAGGTTTTATTGCTATAATTAATCCACAATGAACAGCTTCTGCAGGGCAGGATGCTTGTGACTTCTGCTTTTGAGATGAACTTCTCTCTCACAGACCCTTAGGAGCTTGTGGTGGTATTACTTATTGCCTTTTTCTGAGGTCCCCTGGAGCCTAGCTTATACTGCTGAAGCAGAGATGTGCAATCTACTAATAGTAAATCTCTCTTTCTTCTTGGATTGTGAAAATACATGCCAATTTGTAATCTGTGATATGAATTTGATTGTGGTGTTTGAAATAGTGAACTGGAAAACCAGAACTGTTTCCAGTTGCAAACCCCAAGGTTGTCCCAAGTGGGAGCAGTCACAATTTACCAACAAGAATACCAGAGGAAAGAGAGAGAACATGCTAAACATGTTAAATACAGCGTGCTTTCCATTTTACGTGAGATGCAACTACAAATCTATTAGCTTTAATTTACTTTTATTATCTAAGAGAAACAACACAGTGACAAGCTCTCAACAGACCCTGGATCATTAAACTTTATAATATATTTACAAATACCACTATAGAGATGATTCTCAAGAACAGCAAGACCAAAAATGAAAAGACTCTCTGGCATGCCTCCTACGGTTAACACTTTGCACCATAATGTAGGTAACTGCAGTTTCATTTCTTGTCCTCATCCAAGGGAAGGACACCCCACTATCATAGGAGTAACATTTAAAATTGACTGAGTATTGTACCTATTAAACTCTACAGGGAATGTCATTTAGAAATGTTGATGGTCAAGCATCCATATTACTAAGTGAGTAAAATGGGAAGCAAGTGTCATTCTCCATGAAGTTGTGTAGAATAAGAAGCTGCACTGGAAAGCTGGGAAGGCTTTTTAGCCCCCTGTTTTTTATAGAATAGCAATAGGTCTTTTTTGAGAGCATTTATAGCAAGGCAAATATTGTGAAAAGAAAAAGAAAAGTCTGCTGTGCCATACATGTTTATGAATGCAGTTGAGTTATCCTTAGATTGTCTCAATTTCTTCTCACAAGATACTATAGACTGTGTAGTTACTATCACGTCTGTTATGGGAATTTTATTCACAAGCAGAAGCAAGCAGTAGTCAATCTGCCAAACAGTACTTTTAGGTCGCTTCTGCTCTGCCAGCTTTTCATGCCAGGACAAACCCTTTTGACCTCAGTGACAGGAAAGTAAATATATGGAAATTTGTCCCTAACAAAGCCACTGTCATCCCTCCTAACAAACCATAGACAGCTGTCCAAAGTTGTACAAACAAGAGCTTTCCCTTGGCTTTTCAAGAGCTGACTTACACAGGGTTGCACACAAAACACTGTGCATGTCCATGACTTTCATGCCAGTGCTCATTTTAGTTTATGTGGCTTAGGAACCACTGGTCCTCACGGTAGTTTTAGCTCAGAGTCAGAGACAAGCCCAGATTGAAATATTTTATGTGGTTTTTCATTATTGCTGGGCTTTTACAATCTGCCTCAAAACCTGAATTTTGCAATTAGCTCTTTATTTATAGTGACAGGTTCTGTGATGAACCTAGCTCTACTGTTTCAGATATGCAAAATGCAGAGATGGTATTTGCTGAGATCACAAAACGGCTCAAAATCTGCTAACCATGCTCTTTGTGCCTGGAAGTTCAGTAATGAAACAACCAAAAATATCATTCAAAGTTGACCATTCTTTCCATTGCATAAACATATTTGAACACACATTCTACTTCTGAAGCATGTTATATAGTGATAGTTCTTTGAAGATGGCTTTGGAGAAAGTGTACTCTTTTGCACTCACTACTCAAAAGGTCATTGAGATTGCTTCTGTGACCTGGTAGAATATATTGAACTAATAGGACTGTGTGTTTCTAGCATCAGTGAAGATTTTATTCATATATGACTTCCTCTGTGAGAGTAAGAGATATTGAAAACCTTTTGTAATCTCATGGTTAAGGCATTTCATTTTTGAAATATTGTTCAGACCTGAAGTAGATGAAGGAATCATTTAAAAAAAATAAATCCAAATGTTGTAACAAAGTACCTTCTCTAACTTGGGAGTCTTCCTATTTTGAGAGGTTTCTTTAAGCCAGAACTAAATTCAGTTCAGTTCCAACAATAATTGCAGAACAACCGAAGAAACATTTCCAGGGAATTTGCTATCCACTGGTATTTGTCCAGTGGTACTTGCAAAAGCCCATTCACAGGTCCATCTTAACACTGAGTCTACCAGATGTGGCTTAATTATTTCACTGCTGCTATTTACAGGTCCCACTGAAATCCAACAGGAACTGCTCGCATTTGGCAATTCTGAAATCAGTGCTTTACTCAGAAAAAGCAAAGCACTACACCTACACACTTCCTTTACCTAGTGATTGCTGCCTATGCAACGTACACAGAATAGGCTTTCAGCAGCAGTTTTTTCCAGTAAATTATCATATTCATTTTATTAATGAAAAATTCTGCTAAAGAAACTCACCCTCTCTGACTTCCTACAGAGTGTAATGTGCTAGTCCTACTCAGGGTAACGGAAACTCTTAAGCTTTGTCTTGTTTAATGTTAATGAAAATGAACAAATGGCTGGTTTCAGGGAAAGCAATGAAAGCAGAGGAGAGGGCATTGGCAGTAATGAGCCTGTAATTATTTTTAGAAATAAAGGAGAGAGCATTCTTACATGAGAAAGAAATCTCATGTAAAGACAATACTAATACAAATGGTAAGACTACATGCAAAGTTTTTTTCCAAAGTTGTATAAGGAAGAAAGGAGATTAAAAGAGGAATTAACAAAAGCTGAAATAGCTGCTATTCATGAGTTAAGAGCATTAACTGAGTAGGTACGTTATCTATGATACCACCAGTCTTTAATGTAATGAAATAGAAACTTTATCTCATTAAATATCAAGGAAGAGGCTCTCTATCTCTACTGTAATCTATGTACTGTAGTAATCCAGCTATTTCAATAGGATACATTAAAGAAGGAATTCATCAAAAAGAAAATTTTTAAATGCAAAGTTAAATACTACATGGCTATGTTAAAGTATAAAGCGAAACGGAAAGGTAAAGAGTATAAAGCAGCTAAAATACAGATGTAAGCATGCCTGTATTTTTCTTTAGACAAATGCAAGGGTCCATGTAATAAGTTGCAAGACCTTGTGAAATCAGATATTCAGTGAAGGCTTGAATCATTTTTGGTCACCTCACCATGCGTCCGCCCAGCTTTCTCCTCAGAAAGTTTCTCAGCACATCTCTTGCTCTGTTGATTCTATGATCCTTGATACCTACAGAGTCTGACTGAACAGTGTGAATAGATAAAATAGCGCTATACCTCCACCTGATGTCTGGTATACAAGTGTAATACTCTTAATGACACCAGCAAATGAGTCATTATGCATAACACATACATATTTGCAGTAATAGTGCATGTCTATGTACAGATATAATTTCACCATTGAAATTCATACAGGGTAGATCTGTTAGTTCACTGCTTTGTGTTTGTAGCAACATTGCCTATTGCATCACTGTTCATCAAAAGGAATCCAATTCAGAATGGAAAGGGTGGCAGTTGTGTATTTTGTTCCTCAAGTCATAAAATTTTGAAAAATATTTGAATAATTCATGGTGTATTTCCTTTAAAATTTCACATTCAAATATATATTTGAATATAAAATAAGTATATATTTCAAACTATAGTATTTTAAATGGTCTTAAGTAACATTAATGAGTTATAACTTAACAACTATATAAATGTTGGAATATTTGTTCAGGATATTTAATTCCGCATAGAACTATTGAACTCAAAAGATCAGAAGTGTAAAATTGAATGTGCTTGAAAAAAACCATAAAATCAAAGTACTTTTCAATAATACACCATTCATCAAGAAAAAAAATTGCTTCACATTTTACAAAAACAACTGCTGCCACATCAAAGTACCTCCTTTTCCTTTTGCCTAGAGAGAAAAGCTTGAAATGTTCTGTTTAAACAATTCCTAGCCAAGGTATGATGTTGCTTATTATTGTACTGTGTTGAAGTAAGCCATGATTTTTAATTACCTGTGGAGCTATGGTAGTGTTTCTATACTACAGTGTTAAGGTCTCAAGCCGCATCAGTTTCGATAAAAACTGGAGCTGGCAAACAACTTCCAGTGCTGCAGTTAATATTCCATCTCTCTCTCCCTATATATATATATATTCTGACCTGAGCCCTCACGAAGGTCTAGCATTTTTCTTTTCTTTTTTCCTTTTTTTCCCTTTAATGTAATCTCTCTATTGTCATGCCATTCATATGTGTCATGTCACTTTGACTCTTTTCTGGCTGAGAGAGCTAAAACGAGCTTCTACTAAAGTTAGGTTAATGTCACTCCTGATCAGCTAGTGCTGTGAAATGATGCAAGGCTAACACCTCCTCTTGGAAGCTGAGGTCACTGCCAAGAGCAATGAGATTTTTTTTGTACCAAAAGCAAACCTGACACCTTTTTCCCGCTTTTCAGCACCTCCAGCTGAGAGTGAAAAGGGGTTTTCACAAATGAAATAAACCACCTGCTTTTTCCACTCATACACAATTAACCCTTTCATTCAACAGGGACACCAAATATATTTTGCATGCTTTGAAGTAATCTGTGTAGTAGAACAAACGGGGAAAGCAGGTGAGTGGGACTGGTAACGATATCTCTTATGCTTTCTCTAGGATCCTGACTATCATTAGAATTAGTGGGTATTTTGATTTAATTCCATCTATTCCTGTAAGAAAATCAACAAGAGAGCATGATTTAAAGTAGGCAGTGAATTTTCTAATTTTAAGTATTTTCGTACATGGTAATACCTTCCATATGAACCTCTACCCAAGGATCTTGGAGCACATTTTAAAACTAGGCTGGGATTCCTACCTAGCAGATGGCTAATTAGCCCAGTTTTGCATATAAAGCCACAGAAGCAAAAAAGAGATTATGGACCTACTGCAAAGGTGTCTGTGGGCTGACAAACAACAAATTTTCATACTGACAATCATGCATTTTCTTTGGTCTGTCTTGAACAGACCATTTCCTCCATGATTACTGCAGTGTCACTCAGTATTGTCTCCAAACACTTGTTTAGAGTTTGGAAACAATCAGAGAAGAATTTCTCCAATGAATCTCTGGCAGGATTTATATTGCCTCACACATGATATAAATTTGGAAGTTTAATCAGTTCTGAAATAATTCATCTCTTCCTCACCACCAGAAAAACAGTTATTCGATTTTGACTTTTTTAATCTCCTGGATAAAACAAAATTCTGTCTGTTCCAGAAGGCAATTTAGTATCCAAACAACTTTCAGGTCACTGTTGGATGTAGCAGTAAGGGAAGCCATCGACCAATATTTCCTCGGGAGGAAGGCTGAAGTAACAAATATATTCCTCAGGTTTTGTTCTCTGAAATAGTGGCTTTGAACTTGTAGTCTTAAACCCTGGTGTTCACAAGAGATAACTAAGCTGATGTCTGCTTTAGCAAGTAGTCTGGCACAACAGGAAAGGTCTGCAGAGGGAAAGACTTGAAGCTGAGGATCCAACAAGTGCAGTCAGACCAGGGGCAGGAGGCTGGGAATTAACTTTGGACCACCATTGCACTCATCCCTCAGACAAAAAGCCCACTAACAGCTGGTCCATATCTTTCTCTTTGGTTTCATCAGAAGTGACCCAGCTCAGACTACCGTGCAATGCAAATTAAAGCCTGGGATCTGGTGACAACTCTGAGATATACTTTAAAAGCAAATTGTTTCACCCTAAAACAGTAATGTAGATACAATGTAGGGAAAAACAAACAAGCTGTTAAAATTCCCTAAGCAGGATCGAAACAAGGGATTGCAAACAAAGTTGTGGGGTTGCAAACACAGTTTAAAACTACTGCATTAATAATACTATGATACTTTTTCTGAAAAAGCTGGTATGGGGATACCATAGACACAATATTTGTGAAAAAAGTTTGTTTACACCAATGTTATGAAGTCAGAATATCACACTTCCAAAGGTTTCTTTTCAGTGTGACTCCATTTCCAGTGTCTTCCAAGACTGAAGGGAGATCTTAAATGCAAATTTCAAACTTTGACTTTTTAATATGATATTCTCTAGTCCTGCTGACCTTTGTTTCCTATTTCTACATGGTTTCTTGTTCTGGCATAGATTAACCAGCAAGACGTCACTTGCACAGCGGTAAGAGAATATATATGTTCCTAAGCCAAAGGGTAATGGTTAATGATTGCCTTCACTTTGAGCCTTCTCCTTAAAATTTCCATTTAGTTCAACATGCTTTTAAGGGAAATCAGGTTAGTAAGGTGAAAAACCTTGGGCAGCTAGCCAAAGGGAAGAAAGATGAAGCAGATGATGGGAACATGGCTGTTCATTTACTCTTGTTAATATGCCAGTGAACTCAGCCCACTTCCTAGAAGGCTTTTCCAGACACACACAGGGCATTTCTAATTTTCACACCATCACATTAGAAAAAAGAAGGCTCAGAATCTCATTAAGGCCACAGGTACTTCATTTGGTTCTGGAAGTATAAAGGCAATCTGGATTTCATCTGCCTCCTCTTTAATGTCTTTTTAGTCTGCCAGAGTAACGTAAAATTGTTTTAAATTCACAAGGACCCAGCCTAATGTCTTTATTCTTCAAGGATATGTAAAGATTAAAAGAGAATAACATTTTATGAAGTGTTTAGAAGAAAAAATAGACTGGCATTGTGTTATTCAGTGACACAAACAAATCCATCAGTGAGGATCACTCCAAAGACTTATACTTCAGGAGCTGATCTTCATTATCCAAGCACAGAGCCCGACTGTGAGGGGTACTCCATGCAGCAGTATCCCCTTAGATTGCACTAGTGGGCAGGTGCAAGGTTCCAATGCACGACAGCTTGTGAGATTTGTGCATTCATCTGGAAATACATACATACATATAGATATGCCCCTATATATGTGTATTTGTTTAGAAATAATTAAAAAAATGCTATTTTTGCATCAGATACAACAGTTCTGCTGACAATATACGCAAAGACTATTGAAACATATATCAGCTCCTCATCTACATATGATTATTATAGCTGATCAAACAGGAAATAGAGATATAGATTGATTTTGGACCTTAAATGGGGCAAGGGGTACTACAACCCTTCAACTAACAATCTCATCCCAAGAAACAATTTTTCTTGTTCCTCAGTGCTGGGCTATATATTAATGTTTCAAGACAGATTGTCAGATTCTGTACTCAGTGAAGGTGTGTGGATTTCCTCAGTTGAAGAAAATCCTTTTCTTTCATTCTTCCCCCCCTCCCCTTGCATTTACTCAGGTCTGTAAGTAGGGCTCCTCTTAAATACTGTTCATTATCTTGGTTTCCTAGTAGAATTAAAATATATAGGTGTGTAAGAAAAGTAATTTGAATGCTGGTACAAAAGATTAGAGAATTACGTATCACAATGGAAAATACCGAAATATAAAATTCCTTGAAGCAAAAGAGCTCACTCTTCCTTCCCTTTGATATTTCATTTTTCCATTTTATTTATTTATTGAAGTGTTGAATTCCTATCAGCATTTTAAAGATTTTGCAGCCAGCTGTAGGAAAACATCTGAAGTAAGCTAATGTGGATGAGACTGGCTTTTTCTCCTCCATAATTATCCATTGACCTGATTTCTAAAAATAATGCCACTTCACCTTAGAACATTTTTCAGACAAATTGGTTTGTGCCAGTGCTAGAAACTGCAGTTCTAGCCTATGCGGGCTTGAAGATATATTTCAACATTTAAACCTGAAAATCATGTCTAGTTATACAGGCTCATAAAAAAATAAAAATCACCATTTTGACATTTATATGAGAAATCAGAAAGAAAAGTAATGCGATTGCAGCAGGTTCTGTTTCCTTAAGAGGGAAGATGTTACTCCTCTTGCGGCTGTGCAGACTGGAACTGGAGCAGGTACCTCTGTGAAGTCGGTCTAAAGATAGCAGCCAGGTTGACCGTGTTCCATCCTTGTATCCAATCTGAAGAATATTTGAACAGACTTCAGAGGCAATCAAAAGCCCCTGTGGACATGCTTAATTCATATACTTGTAAGTGATTCCACTTTATGTGTGTATAAATTATACATGAATTGTAGTAGATTGTCTGTAAATTGTACACAAGAAATTCAATGCATGGAGAAGTCAAAATCAACTATATATTAGGCCTGTTGGGGAAAGAGAGAATGTCACTGAAAGAATTTTCCTGATTTGTTGCCCAAAGTGTCATTGACAAGTCTTCAGAAGTGGTTGGATGGCATTTATGGAGTGAAAAGAAAATAACAAAGAGAAATCCACAGAAACTCTTTTTTTCTCAATTATTTTTTATCACAAAAAATGTCTTTAACTTAACAAAAGAATTCATACATCAAGTGAAAGATGTATCATTACATTACCAAAATGTGTGAAAAGCCCTCAATAGGTATACAGTACAAATTATAATATTTCATCTGTTTAAAAAACTAACTTTTCATTGTTCTGAAGTCAAATGCAACTTCCTGCCTCCCAGCTGCAAATCTATTCCAGAATATCCTTGGCAACTGCCTCTTAAAGGAGCAAGCTTGTTGAAGGAAAATATGTTATCCATGTAGCAAGGTTACTTGTTAAACAGATTATTATTCTGTATTAGGTTTGTTCATTTTGAGAGGCCACAGAGATTGATTGTCAGACAGAGACAAGTTTTCTAAATAGGTTAAAATGTCACCTAATTGAAGAATAGAGGTATGGAAAAAAAAAGAAATATCCAGACTGCTTCTTCCAGCTGTAATACCTATAATTTCAGTAGTGAAGGTTTACATAGCACTTTGAACATTTAAAGTGTTTTTCATGAAATATTGTTGATTTCTTAGTGTAAACAATATAATAGCAAAGTTTTCAAAGGGATGTATTTAAAGACTGAGTAAGTTAGTGTGTTCAAAGGAACAACAGGAGAAGACAGTGAGTTTCTCAAATGAAAAAAATCATCATAATTTCCTAAGAAAAGAACAGTCAGCTATTAGATCTACAGTAACTCTAAAGAAGGGATTTATTTTCTTTTTAGAAATGAGCAATGCAGGTTTGAAAAAAAGGAGAATATATGGGCCTCTTCTGCATAAAAACTTTGTAAATAATATATTGCCTTTCCTTCTTTTCATCTGCCTTTCTGCTTTTATTTGTTACTGTGCTGAAATAAACTCAACAAAGTTATATATATATCAGATTTTTCCATCTCAGCTAGACCTTAGATGTTCTATAGCCCGTAAGAAACGCGACTCACCACCTGATGCAGGGGAGTTTCGATAGGTAGAATTTTACTATGTGAGTGATGGTACAGGTAAATATTTACATTTCATTAACCACAATGGAGTTTCATCGTAAGCTGGGATATATTTCTAATAACTAGCTTAGCCAAACATTTAAGCTACCTTTCTTCTGAGTAGTTTAATATAGCATAGATCAAAATGAGAACTTAAGCGTTGTTTCAAACCCTTGTTTTTCTCACCCACCCCCCCCAAACAAACAAACAAGAAATTGGGGGGGGGGGGGCTGGGGCTAAAATTTCAGAGCCTTTTTGTCTGTGGTTTTTGAGTGGGTTTGGGTGTTTTTTTCTGTTCTGGAGCTAAGAGAGTAAGATAATGATAACAGATAAAGCATTTTGTTTGTTTGTTAAACCAATAACGTGATTGCATTCTTCTTTGTCTCAGTTCTTCTGAGCATCTTATAATCAATCTTCAATTTCAAAACAGAAATGTTTCTTATGTAAAGTAATGAAAATAAATGGGAAAAAAAATGGCATTCTTCAAAAGAATAAAAGTTTTATTATCTACTGTATCCTCTTGAGCAAATTCTGATGAGGATACTTATTTTATGCTTTATAAATTATAAGTTCTCCTTGTTATAAGTTCTCCTTGAATCTCCAACTGGGTGTAATAATCTTCACTTCCTCTCCAAATGTGCTTGCTGATGCAAGTCATAGGAGGTATTAAACATCTGCCATCTTCCACCCATTTGCAAATATACTTTACTGTTTCAGGAGTGCAGATATAGCTGAACTACAGCTGTTTGTATTTTTTTTTTTTTCCTCACAAGTGCAACAGAAGTGACAGGTCACAAGGAAGCTTTCCAGTGACAGCTCTTCTCTTCTGCATCAGTTTCTTCAGGCTTCTTCAGCTGGGTACAAAGAGAGTCTGAAAGCAGAATATACAGAATATAAAAGTACCAAGCAATTATTTACTGGCTAACATACAAAAATGGCTAGGATTTAATAATCTGTTAGGCTTAGCCTTAGTGTACTCACCTCCTCTGATACAACACCTGAAGAGTCTTTGTTGGCTAGGGAACCCCAACCAAGTGGGAAAGGGCTGGTCTCTGCAGCTTCTGTGAATTAGCTCCTGTGTTGCTGAGATGTAATTTTCCACCAGCTCATCAGCACAGGTAATGTTGATAACTTGATGTGATGACCCAATAACCCAGCCCCAGCCAGGGTCCCAGCTTTTGTCCCATAAATATTTATACATTCCCATAGGGGAATCTATCCTTTAACTCCTTGATCTGCTAACAAATTAATCTCAACAGTCTAATTTCTCTGGTTTCTATGAACTTCCTCACAGCTCTTCCTCAGCAGTTTGAGTCAAGGTTATGGATCTGTGCAGTGTCAGAGCTGAGACTTTGGTCCTTGAAGCAGGAAGGGGGCAGTGCAAAGGATATAGCATGTATTACAGAGAGAGGTTTACACCAGGAATAATGTGGCTTTTTTCCCTCCTTGTACATGAAAGCTAAGGGAAGGTCTTAGTCTCCTGGTGGTGATGTAAGTGAACAGAGAAGAAAATATAGGTCTTACTAAGTGTTCCTAGGTAGGGGACTGCAGTTGAAGAACTTTAGGAAAAAGAAAAAGATACTATGCATAGTATAAGAGAAAGGATGTTAATCGTTGTTCACCCCTAGGAGATATACTTCTTCTGGCCTCTTCATTTTGCAGAGGATCTCAAGCAAGCCTTTCCTCAGTGTGTTTTTCTGTCCATGTCTCTCAGTAAAATGCTATGGAGATAGCACTAGTACCTCTCAAGAGACATCTGAGCCCACAACTGAGAAAAGTGTTTTGGACACAAGTGGTATGAAGAGATTCTAGATTTTGCCTGACTGAACTCTTGCTTGTAGGTTAGTGCAAGGAAGTTCTGCAGTCGTAACTTCTAATATATGTTGTCTGGAGGTATAGCTAATCTGAGCAATGGCAAAATTTCCAACAGTGTTTAATAACTAAGGTAACACCTTATTTAAAATAAGAAAACAGAGTAATAATTGCTCTTCTTGAAGCCTGCAGTCCCTTCTACCATTTCTACTACTCTCTTAACCTGCTCTCAGAGTACCACTTATACTATATCAATGAGACTGAAGTATGGAATGCTTGTCACATCATTTGTAGAGACTTTGAATGAAGTTCTTGTAAAAAACATAAAGCCATATGAGGTTTAGCTAGTATTTAAGCCTTCAGTTTAAGACCTAATTTTATCAGGCCTTTCATCGTGAACAAATTGAGATCTTTTCAGATGACTTTGAGACTTTGCTAGAAGCAATAGAGGCTTAGAGTGCATAGACTTACTAAGCATCTGGTGATAGATTACACATATAGAAAAATCTTTAGTCCATTCTATTTTCCTTTCCCTGCTATGTTTATTTTCTAACTTCTCCTTTGTCTTCCTTTCTTGCATGATAGACATGTTACAGTAGTCAGAAAACACTGCAGGACTACATGTGTGTTTTACTTTAAGTCCCCTTTACAACAGTCTTACTGCAGAAATGGATCCTAAAGTGAACATAAATATTATTTGCCTGAAAATAACTTAGTTAATAGTTTTTTTCCAGTTCCTAACCAGATCAAATATTAGCTCTAGTTGATCTTCAGGGAACTTTTTAAAACAGCAAAGTAGTTGTTATTGTTAATCCAATTTTCAGTCACATTTTCTTATTTTACTCTTGACTTCTGGTTGTCTGATTTCTGCACCTTTTCTTTTTAGACGTGTCTAGTCTTCAAGACATCTCTATTATAAAATACATATATTTTAGTTTCTCCCAAGGATTTAATTTTTGTATGAATCTTTTTACCTTTGTTCTACAATACTGGATATAGTCATCATTGAATGCAAATTTTCATTCTAACATGGCATATCCTTTCTTACAAACAAATATAGCAATTAAGCAATTGTCTCAATATTCAGAGCTTTATTAACATGCATTTTGAATTTTTTTTATTAAATATTTAAAAAATTAAGATGAAAACAAATCATCAAATAATAAGTTGTTTTGAAATGCAGTACTGAGAAGTTAGAGGAACTTACTCATTATCAAATCAGCCCTGGGAACCAGAACAGTGAAGTGACCCTTCCCCTTGCCTGGTCTGGGAACTTAAGGACCAATCTAGCTCTTAATAGTACGCGTATCCAAGAAGTTTACTTGAAGCACTCAAAAAAGCATAGAGAAATAGCCAAAGGACGTTGCAGAGAGATCTGAACACTGAACACCAATTCAGACATTTTTATTGTGGATCGAGGGTGTACAATTTTTTGCACTAGTCAATGCCTTTCCCATTTGAAATTAACAGTGTTCCCAATTTAATTATTACATTGTTCATTTGGAACATATAAATACACAATTCTAGTTTAAGCATCATGTGATCTTTGCCAAGCTCTGTCCTTGTTTTCTCACTGGTTTCTTTACACGACACTGGTATTCCTATGCACAAGCAGCAGCTTCCCTTGCAGCCTACCTCCAGACACAGTGCGTTAAGCTTCAAATCACACTTAAAAGTGTAACAAACTCAGAAGCAGGGCTCTCCTGGAAGCAAAGGGCTCAGTCTCCTGGTAAGCTGAAAAGGAGGTTCAGTGTTGTTATGAGTAGGAAGCAACAGAAAGGCATGCAGCAAGACTCAGGTCACACACTGCCTCTGTGCGGTGAGATCAACACTGGAGAGCAAGTCCTGCATATGCTACATGGAGGCTTAACTTTGTCTGTGTCATGTTGCACTGGCATTCTATACACTTAATTTTACTTGAGTCTCTGAATGTAATCAAATTGCTCTTGCTGTGCTCTGTTGAAATGTTAACACAAAGAGATCACAAGCCTTGTGGAAATATCAATTTCAAATGACCCAAAGTACGTGACTGGTACTGGACTTAGTAAGTTATTCTCTCAAGAGTCACTTGGGCAGTCACAGCTCTTCATCTTCCAGCTTCTGCCTAACAGTCTGACATGGGCTTGTACTGGGCTACTAACAAAGAAGAAACCTACATGCAGGATGCCTGAAATTGTATGTCAGTGCTTTTGACACAGGCAAGTGATCCTTCTCCAGAGTCGGTTGAAGAACTTCCACCTCATTAAGGAGAAATAAAAACAGACTTCTAAAACTTCATATTTTAAATGCATTGGTACAAAGGATTTGACACCCCATATGATTTTCCTTTATTCATGTGCTCTTCTCCAATAATTTAATTATGCTACTTGCTTGGTTTGTAATCTTGAGTTTTATTTTAATAAAAAGCCAATCATCACTCTCCTAAGTGTCTTCTTGTGCCTCTGTACCAGCACTTACAATTTTGTTTCTTGATTTTGTCACATATGACATACAAAAGAAATCTGATCCTGGCTTATTCTTATTCATTTCCCAGGTGATTCACACGTCGTTTCTTTAAAAATTTACTACTACAGAGTTTTTAGTTTTCCATCACCTCTTTACTCCTTTGGTTTCCAGCTTAACAGTTGTTTCACCTCTGTCACTAATTCAAAACATCCTGTTTTTTTCTTTAGTTCAGTGTACTCAGCAGTCACTGTTTTAATTAAGTTAATTAATAAATCACTTTCTGTTGTCATATGCATTTCCTTTGTTATGCTGTTAATACGAGCGATCACAATAGATGTTATAAGGTCAGTAAAGCTAATGTTGGTTAACATTTGCTAAATTATTCATGGCAGAAACCTTTGTTCCATATGCAGTCTGCCAGGGTTTGAAAGCTGTGGGGCTTTCTCTTTGATGCTTGTATTTATATAGATAGTGTCATATGCTGTAAGATCTTCCTGTTTATAAACTTTTTTTCTAGCACTGACAGAAATATTTTGTCTTGTCATTTCTTACATTCAGCTGTACCTCCTTTCTTCAGCGTTCAGTTCTGGGAGATCTTTATTTTGTCATTTGGTACATCCTGATAATTCCATCTTTATAAATATTAAATAGCTGCTCAGACATTAGTTTCAATCTTTTCTTTAATACCTTTTATAGAAGACATTTCAGTGTGTCACTGCTGCAATATTTGAGCTGTAAGACATTTCTGAGGAAAAGGAAAGTACTAGGCTTCAAGGGCCGTTGGCTTTGGCTGTGCAGTTTTGTCTGTAAATCTGAATTCACACATTGTTTAGTTCTTTCTTTGCAGCAGTGTGTCTGTGAAGCTTCGCTATGGAAAGAATGTTATGTGTAATTTCCACCTCTTTCTTTACATAGCTGAGAGCTTTTAGGTGACTGGTTGATTTTTCCTATATGTTTCTTTATGAGAAAAAGGGACTTGCTACGGATATCCTCAGATTTTTGACGGTGAAGATAACATGAGCCTATAGGCTAAACTGTACGTTATATCCAGCAGAACAAGAATTGTTTTAATTAATTTCCCTTGTAAGATGAAAATCATGAACCTTGAAAGTGTTTTTGATGTCAACGTACTAGTTTATCAGCTATAGAACTGATAGGTAACATATAGGTGTGTGTTACTATAAAAGTATATGTATTTCTGTACAAAGTCTGAGAAACAGTGAGTCCTACTACATAAAAATGCATGATATCCTCAAGATTCCCTGCATCTACAAATCTTTCCCAATGATTTAAGTGAAGGTCTGAGACCTGTACGTGAGTGGGGCTCACAGTATGTATACACTGCATGCTTTCTGTGTCACACTGAAGAGAAGGCGGGTACAGAGTTAGACAAGAAATTCTGAGTCACTATTACAGTCTTTGGAAACTGCAGGCAACAGTGGAACTGCTGATTACAAGTAGCAGTATTTCCTTCTTATAACGAAGTAAATTTTTACACAGTTATTCTTGTTCAAAGGCTTTATTCAGAACATCAGTTCCTTAATGGTTAGAAACTTTTGTCTACTATCTACCTTAAATTTCTTCATAGTCTATTTATACTCATTTTTTTTTTCCCCAAATCTTCCCCAAATCTTCCATAAAATTCAATAGCTCTTTGCTTTCCCAGGTGTTTATTGACCTGATGAACTGATAAAGAACAATAAACACCTCTCTCCTCTTTCCAGACTGAACAGGCCAAACATTTTTAGTAACCTGGGTCAGACTCTCCAATTACCTGTTTATCTTTGTAGTGTTCTTTGCAGGTGTCCCTTTCCAAATTGATCTTTCTTGAATGACTTATCAGGATGAATATCAATAAATGAGAACCCCAGAGGCTGTCATTTGCAGCACATATGGGTATTTGTTTAAATTAAAGGATGAAAGCTGCCATCTTCAGTGGTAATGTTGCAGGATTAAAATAATCCAATCCTCAAATGTTTTGAGACATGGGAATCAGAGTCTTAAAAGGTAGGAGAGAAGACGGAAGATGGTTTCTGCTCATTCCCTTAAATCTCAGTCATATCTGTTTACTTATTTTTAATAATTGACATTTGGCAATGCTTTTGAGGCATAATTGAATCTCTTGGTTACACAGTTCTGCACTACAATTATGCCGCTATTTTCTACATTTAATTTTCTAACTCAATAAAGGATAGCACCATGTTTGTTAAAAAAGCAAGCTCCTAAAATGCATATACTACATTGCATCTGAAATACAATTCTACAGCAACCAACCCATCTTTTGTAGCTGGAAAGTAAAGACTCCAACAATTGCTATAAAGGAGGAAAATAAAGACTTTTAACAATTGTTATACAGGCTTTTCTGGGTCTCCCCCGCCTGTTGATGCTAGTGTTCAAAACCGCCTGATTAAAATATACATTAATTAACTTTTTAGTTCAGGTTTTATATAAATGTTGGCATGTCCTTTCAGGACAATGCTATATCCATAGCTGGGATCAACACGCAGAGATCTGAATGCAAACTATAAGCCCTACATTGGTATGAAATCAAACAGGTAATTATCATATTCAGGAATAAGACAGAGAATTCAAAGTCACAAACCTTGTTTTTGACAAGGCTGCATGGGGTTATAGTTAGTGTCAGAGTTCTGACAATTTCTGCTCAGTTATATATCACAGTGGAGAATCTACCTTGCAAAGCCAAAACACTGCTCCAGTACAGCATCAGAAGGGAAAAATTGATAATTTTCACAACATACAGAAAAATTTAAATCTCTTCACTCAGTTTTCATAAAAACATTGTCTTACAATGATCTATTTGAGCAATAGAATTATGCTATGCATTTCTATTTCATTTTCTAGTTGTAGATATAGAAGTTACTTGGTTTGTAAACAGAGAAACCTACCAAAAAAAGAGTTCTGAGCACAAGAAATGCCAAAGCATTTCTTTTCCAGAGCTTGAGACATGGACTCACAAAAGAATATGTAACTATTTAAGGCTGACAAATCTGAAGGAGACAGTGTAAATGCAAAAAAAAAGGACTTTTTATATTTTTTTTTCTTTTGAACTTTCATTTTCATTTTTTTCTATTCTATTTTTGAGCAATGAACGTGCATCGCAGAAACGGAATCTATTTTTCAGCAATGCGTTTATATTGTTGCATCATTGACACTTCCTATTCAGCATTAAAAGTGAAAGTTATCTGAAGACATTTATTTTGAGTAGAAACTTCTCCAATTGGGAAGGGTGGGAAATCAAGTTGTTTCATTTTTTCACAGAAAATAAATCAGTTAAAATAAATTTTTTAATCAGAACCAGACAATTTTCACAATATATTCCACCCTTCTCAGTGGCATCACTAGTTTTTATCTATTTCTCTCTCAAAATAAAAACCCACAGTCACGTTGAAACTCTTATTACAAATTTTATTGCTAAAGCTATTTGTCTGTGACCAAAAATTTGAGCATGTCATATCAATAAACTCCATCCTCCAGAAATAAATACGTACAGCTGTATACTTACTAACTTTGCCTTTGTCTTTTTAAGAGGCAGGAGCCAGACCAGTTGTGAAGGCTCTGGGGAACTTATCTTAGAACTAAAAACAGAGATATGGCCATAAAGCACTTAGAAGAAGTATTAATTACTTTATGGCTTTTTAGAAGCTGTGTGTGTCAAATACACCCACCAGAGAGCTCACAATGACAAAATCAATACAGTTAATGAAATTCTCCCTTTATTTTCATTTTACGTGTGGAATGACTAAGACTCCGGCAGATAAATACAAAACCAGTACAGTTCATTTGCCATAACTGAAACTGTTCTAAACATCAAGATCACTCTAGAGGAAAAAAGAAAAGTAATATATGGAAGATTACTATTGGTAATACAATCAGGAAATAATACATCAAATTAACATCAGCAATGAAATGAAATACTACTAAAATAATAAAGAAATTAAACACGAGACAGACAGCAGAAGCAGCTTAAACTATGTGGAAGAAAAGGTTACTGAAACAAAAATCTAAGCTAACTTAGCTACCCCATATTGAGTGGTAAAGGACTGGCCCATATGCAACTTCAGCTTCCACCTTTCCAAGAGAGACAAGCTAAGAGAGTGTTGTCAGACAAAGGAGATCTTTTAAGGTTTCCCTTGATGTCACTTCCTCTTTTCTTCTGCTCCCGGGAAGCAGCAACAGCATCCAGGTGAGCTGCATGGGTACTGCTTGCTGCTCTCACATCAATTCTTCAGCTCTTCCTGGGAAAGGACAGCAAGCTAGACAGAGTGTCACATGGGCCTGAAGCCCATTTATGCACTGCCAGTGGGCCCACACTGGACTATATGCAGAAACTAAATGGAAGAAAACTACAAGAAATGCTGTGTTATAGCAGACAGCACAAAAATCCCATGGAAGGAAAATTAAAACTTGCAGAGCTAGAAGCAGCAAAAATGCATTCCTCTAGAAAGGCTGAGGACCAACTTGTTACAAGAACAGTTTTGACATTTTGTGATACTGATGAAAGTAATTTCTTTGTTTGAATGCAAATCTAATTGTGTATCTCTTTTTTCAACTTCAAATGTAACCGAGTATATTCTTAAGGTAGTAACTAGGGAATGTGGTAGAATTCCGCACCAAATTTTTCAGCTTTGTGTGACATCCTGAAAGAAAATACTTTCCAGAGGTTTTAACAGCCTCTTATAGCAATACATAGATAAAACATTTATATCTAGAGCTTAAAGATAAAAGGCATATAAATAATATAATTTTGTTAAATCAGTATAAAGAAAGGAGTCATAAGTACGTACACGTTCTCTCTCTGAAGTCCAAAACTTGGGGCCAGGCTAAATGGAAACATTTATTCAGCTGTCAATAAGGACTGGTTGTTACTAATGTTTGTTTCTATGAAAAGTCTTAGATGACAATTACTACTTTTACTATCTTCCACATAACTAAGATAGGTTTTTATGACCTATGTCTTCATCATATAAAGGCAATGGTAGAGGAAATGTATGTTTAAAGGAAAAAATTATCTGGAATTTTAAGAGAATTTTTATGAACCGTTCTGTTACCAAATGCATCTTTACTCTCAGCAGGACCTAAGATTATCACATCAATTTCATCCTAAGGCAAGTAATCCAGAGAAAGATAGAAAAGGATTTGACAGTGAATAACAAAAGCTTGCACGTGAAACCCAGAAACTTTGGAAATGTTTAATGGTTCATAGAATTTCATGCCCAACAAATCCATAATTTTTCATGATCTGGGAGTTTTAACCCACAGATTCACCTCCATTTCACCCAGGGGAATTTTTATTATGTATTTTCCTTATGGCTTAGAATCAGGATTTGTTACAGAAAGCACAATGCAGAGACAAAGAGGTGCAAACCTGTGGAGTGCAGCAAGCTGGCTGTCAGAAACCTGACCCACAAAAAGAACTGAGAGCTTCTCTCAGGAGGACATCATTATTTGGAGAAAGGCCTATACAGAGCTTAGAAATTAAATCATTGTTGTGACCCAGACAGAAACTGGTTGCCTAGATCTCTGAGGAGGCAGTAACAGGCTGCTGAAATGTTTTAGTGCTTACCTCAGCATACCAGCCTGTGTACTAGCTTACATTTTTGGAACTTGAACAACGTACTATTCTGGCCCTTAGACAGTAATGAGTAAAAAGAAAGAAAATCCTCACCAGCTGTCCATTTGCTTCCATACACAGCTCACACGGCGAAAGTGCAAATCTAATGTGGCTTGTGGGGAGGGAAGATGCAATTTGGCTCTTAGATTTGGATGGTTATGCTCTCTTCAACCAGATACCGAAAGCTTTTGAGTATAATGGGTTTTTTTTCCACGTTTGCCCAATCTGTTACTGGAAGGAAACTCCAGTTCTGTGACAGAGACATATGGCCAACTGCACAGCCAGGAAGATGGAATATTTTTCTTAGACAGGACGTGAAATTAAAATGGGCAGTTTAACAGGGACTTAACAGGGAAAATATTTGAGAGCTTAGATATTATCACAACTAATAATCTCTTATGGTCTTTGGTATCACAAGATGGCCTTTGGGAAGCAAACGATGAATATTTGAATCACAAACCCCAGCCTAAGAAGCGTATAAATACACCAGTCTGTGTTCTTTCATCACTAGATGATATGTCTTGTTAAATAACCTGCCATTATTTTTGAGACCACTGGGAACTTAATAATTTGAGTTGGTTAAGACTAAAGCATAACTATTCCCTAAAGTCTGCCTCTACCTCATCCTGCCAACTCTTAACTTTTTATCTTACTTCATGGAAAGTAACCATACAGGAATTTGTCCATGCAAAATCAGCCAAAAAACTATTAAATGTTATATGGCATATCACATGGAAGTTTAGATAGACTTTCTAGGGAGGTTAAAATATTAGTCAAATATGCATGAGAGTTTCAAAGTATAAGCATCGATAAAACAAAAAGCTTCTGGGTTATATCAGCTGCTGTAAGAATGAAAGAAAGCAAGATAACATGGTAGTTTACTGTTAGAAAGGCTGCACATGATATCAAAATTAAACATCCATTAATAGTATTAAGAAACAATCTTCCTATCTGTACCTAAATTTTCTTTTATTTAGACAGCAGATTACTCAGTGTGGTAAGGATCTCAATATATTGTTTCTTTACTTTTCCCACTTAAAATATGAGTTTCTTCACATTTTCTTGAAAATAAAATGACTCTGCTGTACTGTACACACAAAAAAAACATTCAATCTATTAATCCTCTTATCTAGTTTATCATAGTCTAACCCATTGCTGAATGCTGTAATTTGACAGTCTTTCAAGACCCTTATATCACAACCTGTATTTTTTTTTATATCACAAGCTGTATTTTTTGTGAGCAAAAAGGGAACTTGTTGCTGCCCCTGGGGTCTGTAACACTTGGATGTGCAGATTATTCCTGGATGACCATACCACAGAGCTTACACTGAGAGGGCCAAAACCTTATCTGTAGGAACACCAAGGGAGTAATGTCAGTAGAAGAATGAAACAGAGGCTTATTAATGTTAACAACCAGTCAAGAATAAACTTTGAGATTTTTAATTCCCAGAAGAAAGCCCATCTTGATCCAGCAGTCAATCATTTTGACAAGTGTTAGATAGAAATCAACATACTGAAAAATCACTGAAGGTCATCAACAGCAACCTTTATCCATATTGGGAGGTGTTAAATGTTCCTTCAGGTTTTAACTGCACAGAAGACTTGTATGTGGACACATTTCCCCACATCATCAATTACATAGAGCCCAGTGACAAAGGTAATTTCTTAAAAAACATATCCAGAGAATGGAGAGAATATTATTACATGTGCCTGAATGTAGAAATCGTGACATGTGTTTTGGCGATATTTTTACAAAAGTTATATAAACCACCAAATGAAATTGAGGGGGAGGGGAAGGGTGCATTCTGCTTTCAGCAATGTCTTTGTCCACTTAATGGAGCAGAGTCAATTATTACTGGTAAATCGTTGACTTCTGTTTATTAAAAGGGTAAGATCAAGAAACTTTTTCCGCAGGTACTCCTATAAGACTTAATTCTATTTCTCAAGCTTAATTATATACATTCTTCAAAATGTGGGGGGGTTTCACTGAAAATAATTGTAATGTATTACAGGGTTAGGTCTATGATGTTTTGAAAAGGTCTGAATCAACTGCACTTCACAAGTCTGATAAAACATGCTGTGATATGATTGCAGAGAGTTCCTGTGTACAATTGCTTGAGTGGGTCGCTCTCGCACCGGTTAGCTGTGACCCCGGTGACAAAACTGCTGTGCATGATCTTATTTCTGCAGTGATAATGAGTCAGATATTAACTTGGATTTCTACTTTTAATCAACAAAACCCAATCTGAATGCATTTGATGAGATGAGCGGTTGACACAAACAGCACATTTCTAATGATACATAAAACATCCATAGCAGCAGCTTCCATCTCTCACTTGAGCTGGACGTCTGAGTGGCAAGGGTGTTCCCATTACCAGCTCTCTAACTCCTTGTAACACCGTATAAAGCATATCGTAATGGCTAACAGCGAGGGCTTCTGTTGATATTTATGAAGAAAAGCAATATTGTTAGCAAATCCCAGTTTAATCATTCCCAGCTGGGGTGCCAGGAATGGTTTATCCTCGCTGATCTGGCAGTTCAGTAGGTTACATGGCCCGGACCACCACAGGGCCTTGTCTTGGCCCAAGTCCGCATCCACTATGACCTCATTGTCTCTAGTAAACTTTCAGTTTGATTGTGGCTGATAGCATCTTCCACAGAATAAAAAGAAAATGGTTACAATGAATGCGCGCATCACACCAATGTTATTTTTCCATTATTACTCAGAAAAATGTCCCTGTCAAAAAGGACTAAGCAAATCCAACTTTTGCTCCCAGAAATTAAGATATCCACTAAATCTCCTGTATTTGCCAGTCTGTTCTTTCTCTTCGGGATGTCTTCCAAGACTATCATTAAGGAGCGAACTACAAATTATGTTACAAAAGGAGTGAAATAATTTCTAATGAAGACAGGGCTCCTGTCAAATGAGACTTGCACAGTCATAATTGTCACATCCATCAATCATTTTGATACGTGCCACATCCCACATATGTTTGAAGAAATGGTCTTTGTTTACACTTTGAGAGGATTGAGTTTTTTTGTTTCCTAGCATTTTAAATTCTCATCTACTTGTAGGCCTGTTTCTGCATATAATACATAGTCTTATTCTGGAAAGCACTTAGCTTTGGATTTCCTGAATTGGAGCCATAAGACTTGTAACACTTTGATAGTTTCACTGACTTCAAACTTTTCAATGTACTTGGTTTTTTAGGTTTGTGTTTTCATTTGCTGCAATGAAGACATAGAAATATTCCATAAAATCACAGAAAAAAAATCTTAATAAAACCAAATGCAATATATAACACCTCTCCTAAGAGCTTTAATATGGCTTTTATTTCAGATTGTTCAAGACAGCCACTATAGACCAGAAACGTGGGTCAGTGTATCCAAATATCCCATGTATTTTTACATTCCCAGACACTTATCTCAGACTGATTCCCAGGTGAAAATATTCAGTTAATACCTAGAAAAATACATAAACAAAAGTTTATCTATCTTGGGACTGGAGAGTTTTGTGTTTACTCCACTTCTCTGGAACAAAATTCCCTGGATGACCTTCCATTTTTCCTTTGCAAAATGACTGTTACCATATTTCTTCACCTCAGATAGATTTTGATGATCAGCGTTAAAGATATAAGCTCCTTAACTAAAAGAAGGTGTCATGTAATAACAATATTGTTATTAAATCAATGTGTAGCAACCAATAAACACCAGTTCTTTGTTTTAGGCAGGGTAATACTCAATATCTGACAGTCACTGACCCCAAAAAGTACAATAATATTTGTATTTCAGTGGCAATTTATAAGTTCATAGAAGTGCAACGCCTTAAAAATTCTTCTCAGAAAATCTTGATATACATCTGAGAAAGAATAACAATTTGGCTTTTGCTAAAGAAGAATTTTGCTAAAGAATAACAATTTGGCTTTTGCTAATAATGAACCTTATTTTCCTGAATCAAGATTTTCCACCTTCTTTAGAAATGTTGTGTTAGAAACCACATATAGAGCACCATAGTTCTGAAGAAGATGATTTTATTTAAAAGAACATAAAGTTTTTAAAAGTTCATTTTATTCTTAATCAAAACAAATTTTGAACAGTTTAAAGTATAATCTAAGTAATTTAATAATTTATGTTAATAAGAATTTTCTTTTTTATTTTTACATTTTAAAATGTTGATCAAATATATTGTGTAGCATGCTATAATAAGAAATATGAAAGAACCTCTTTTCACAATTCTTTTTATAAGTAAGATGTTTCAGTACTGTCAAACTTATTTCTTGTTTCCTCCTCTGAAAGCAAAGTTGCAGTAGGAACGTGACTATATTCAAAGACAGATTTCCATTTTTCTGTTTTGCCTTTTTATCAATAAGCCCACCCTCAGTTTCCTTACAACATGATGAGAATTTGAGAAGTTATATTAGTTTTGAAAGGTTCAATGATAAAAGCATATACATAGAAAAAATATCCTTTGGTTTCTGCACAGAGTATATGTGGGGTTTTTATCCCACATTGCTGTATTTCACAGTGTGGTATCCTGAATTATTCTCTATCAGTCTGAAATGTCATATGGTAATAACAGAAAAAGAATATTTCATATTAATATAATAGTATATCTTGTACATCTTGAACGTCTTTGGACTTAAGCAAGTCTACTTGTGTAACAGAATTTGTTTGCTTATGTAGACATGTTTTTGCAGAACAGCAATGACACCAAAGATTGTTAATCCCAGGCAAGAAGTGTGGGCCCCGGAGTGGCTAAAGGTGCTGTGTTTGTGCCCTGATTTTGATTAAACTGGATTTTCTGATTTAGACTGGAGACAATGTAGGCAATTTAAGAAAGAAAAGGAGCGATACAAATTAGACCTCTTAATGTTAGAGATCAGTTAGACCAACTGGACATCCACAAATCCATGGGGCCTGATGGGATGCACCCTCGAGTGCTGAGGGAGCTGGGGGAAGTCATTGCTGGGCCGCTCTCCATCATCTCTGAAAGGTCCTGGAGGACAGGTGAGGTGCCTGAGGACTGGAGGATAGCCAATGTCACTCCAGTCTTCAAAAAGGGTAAGAAGGATGACCCAGGAAAACACCAGGCCGGTCAGCCTCACCTCCATCCCTGGAAAGATGATGGAACAGCTTGTGCTGAGTATCATCTCAAAGCACCTGGATGAAAAGAAGGTTATCAGAAGTAGTCAACATGGATTCACTAAGGGGAAGTCATGTCTGACTAATCTGATAGCATTCTATGATGAGGTTACTAGATGGGTGGATGAGGGGAGGGCAGTGGATGTTGTCTACCTTGACTTTGGCAAGGCTTTCGACACTGTCTCCC
>VZSZ01008485.1:117803-186228 GCA_013398815.1 Ibidorhyncha struthersii | reverse complement strand
TCAAGAAGGACAGGGATCTTCTGGAGGGGTCCAGCAAAGGGCTACAAAGATGATTAGGGGATTGGAACATCTTTCATATGAGGAAAGGCTGAGGGATTTGGGTCTCTTTAATCTAGAGAAGAGAAGATTGAGGGGGGATCTTATTAATGCTTTCAAATACTTGAAGGGAGGATGCCAGGGGGATGGGAGCATGCCCATTGATAGGATGAGGGGTAATGGGCACAAGCTCAAATATAGGAAGTTCCATCTTAACATGAGGAGGAACTTCTTTACTCTGAGGGTAGTGGAGCACTGGAACAGGCTTCCCAGAGAGGTTGTGGAATCTCCCACTTTGGAGACATTCAAAACCCGCCTGGACGCTGTCTTGTGCAACCTGTTGTAGGTGACCCTGCTCTGGCTTGGGGGTTGGACTAGATGATCTCCAGAGGTCCCTTCCAACCCTGACTATTCTGTGATTCTGTGATTCTGTGTAATGTTGCTTCTTATATATCAAAGAAATAAAATGTATCCGTTCCAACCACAATAAAATTTTCCTAGCTTATTATTTATTTATTCACAATTAAGGCAGGTTATATGGAAAACTGATTTCCCTCTGTTATGCCAAATCAGTTGTTTTTCATTGCTTCCCATCCCCTTCTTTTTAAGTCTGTTAGTTAAAATTATTTCAAGGATTTTTTTCTGAAGTCCTGTGATAAACACTGTATATGTTCCACATGAAAAACAGTGTAGTTGGTAATAGCATGGAAATGAAGTTTATAGACAGAAAACAGACAGTTTTAGAAGAGATGCATTGACGTTACAGATAGATAATTTCATATAGGCCAGCAGGTCAGCAGGTTTATTATGCAGGACTGTCAATTAACCTGTATTTTTTATGTATATTGTAAAGTTTGAATGCTTTCTATACATCTAGAAGAGCCTAGCATGTTTTCTAGGTATTTTAAAAAACTTTTAGAGAGATTAATTATCAACTAGTGAGATTTCTTTACTTCTTTTTTGCCTTGGAATTCAAACTATAAATTGTGCCTTTTGTTTTCATATCAAAACTTATTTTGAAGGAAGTACAGTTTCACCAGAGACGTCCTTATCCCCTCCATTTCTTTTGAATTTGTCTGAGATTCACATAAGCCTATCATATATTGAAGTTGTAGCATCAAAGCTTAAAAGCGTTTTGATTTGCTCTGACCACTATTTCACATAATCACCTTTCACTGTAACATTTATTTTGCAGTAGTTAAATGTGTATTTGTTTATTCAATTCTGTAACACAGAAAACAAATGCTTGCAAATGAATACAGATTGTGACTGACATGAATTCTTAGTTCCAGAAATATTATTTACAAAAAGTTCCTCTCATTCATAATAAGTATCAGCAGTGTACAAACCAACTTCTTTTGCAGACAAAAAGAATAATTAAAAGCAGATGTGTATGTTACTGCTATTTCAAAAGCTTTTGATGATAATTTAATCATAATTTGCATTTACTGAAATAAAAAATAGACTGTTACTCTATTTTGTAGTGAATTTTTCTAATGAATTGCTAGGGTGCATAGAAGATGGGCAAAGCCTGGCAAGAAGTCTGGATGGTGCCAGTGCTATTGAAGGGAAAAAGAAAGACATGCAAAGTGAAAAAGTTCACATTTACCAAAAACAGACTGGAAGAAATAATCAGAGAAACAGTGTGCAAGCTCTTAGAAGATAACAAGGAGATTAGTTACAGCTACCATGGATCTATCAAGAAGAAATCACACCAAAGCAATCAAAATCCCTGCAGTGACAGAGGCTCAGACCTTGTGAACAGGGAAAAGCAGCCAGTGCCATGTGTCCTCAGTAAGGTTTTGATACTTTCTTACGTAACATTCCTAGAAAGCAAGTAAAAGAAACATCTGAGATGAAATTTTGTTTGGGAAACTACATGCAACTTGGCAATGCATGCTCAGTGTCAGGGTGGGAGGGCGAGCAGAGGGCAGCCCTTGTGGTGGTTTGGCTCCTCCTTGTTCTACTTTTCTATTCATGGTGATCAGGAAATAGGTTGTTAAATTTGCATGTGGCACAAAATGGAGGGGGACTACAAGTACAGAGAAGAGAGGATTTGAATTTAACATGATCTTGACTAACTGGAGGAATGATACAAGATAAACCATGTGTAATTAAATAAGATATGTGCTAGGTATATTTATGGGGAAGGCCCGTGATTCTGTTCCTCCATCTGAATAGAACTTATGACCATCCTGGCACAGCACCATTCAGATGATGTTTCTCCAGGTGGGTTTATATTTTAAAGCAAACTGAGCTGGTTTAGTTGTGTGTGATCTGGTGTCTGGTTGCTCATTCACGGTAACTGTCCCAGTGATCACCTGCTTTAATTGGTAAATTGGAATCTGGTGCTTATAGGTCTTAAAACTGAGCCATAACCCAGAAAAAAGTTTGACATTAAATCTTTGAATCTCTTACAATGAAATAAAACACTTCAAAAAGAAAACACTAAATTGTGGAATTTAAAATTTTAATATTTCTTTCTGTTCTGAACAATGAATGTGTAATATCTATAAAAATGCACAGCTATGACAGAGTGGGCACGTAAACACTCTGGAGGCATCCAAGCTGGCTTTCTGCAGGCTAGACCAGAATAACGCCAGACTGCTGTGTTGCACAGGAGCACCCTGAAAACTTTGTAGTTCCATACAGACACAGTGCAATCTTACCATGTGCGGGCTGGGTCCAGGGGTCCCAGCTCAAAAATGCCCAAAGTGCAGTGAGAAAATTTCACATCTGTTCGTTATCTCATCCTGTTCATAGATAGAAAACGTAATTGTTGTCCGATCTGTAGTCAAATCGGGCTATAGCATTGAACTCCAGGGCAGGCAGAGCGGCAGAACAGCTCTCCTCTGTGTGTGAAGCAGTGCCCTGTCCTGCTCTGCCAGGCACTGGCTCACCCTGCAAAATATATTCCTTCCTTTGCACATACTTTATATGAGCACTCAGATGGGCAAAGCTCAGTCACTCAGGCCTTCAGCAGCAGAAAACATAAAAAACAATTTTTACCACCAAACTTTTCACCAAATGATTATTTGCAGGTTGCTCATAACAATGCATTCATTATCGATACCATAATGCGTGGAGGTTGTTTCCTATCCTCTGTCCCATCCCTGCGACAGAGGCTTTGGATTTTTAGTTTGCAAAGGTAATATCTCTTTAAATAAAAAACAGTATAAACCTTCAGATTGTAATTGTCTTTGATAATGCTTTTTGTTGTGTACTGATGCTTTGATGACAAGTTTAAAAGCCTTGGCTGCTGTGCTTTTTCCACAAAACAATAGTCACACTTCTTGAATTCTTGAGCACTTGCAGGACTAGCAGTTGATAGGCTCTCTTTTATCTTTTCATTGAGGCTCTGACATTACATGTTGGTACTATTCCTTCAAAATGCTTTTGATGTTAGCCTCAACAACAGCAACCAAAAAGCTATAGTAAAAATGGCTGGGAGGAGAGATCGGTAAGGGTGAGAGAGAGAAAGAGAGATTACGATCTACTCAGTGTAATAATATTCCGACTCCAGCTCTGAAAACAAAGGAATCCACTTATCAAAAAGCCAAAACGTCACCTTTTTCCCCAGCAGTTTTCTGTTACTTTTTGCTTCTATTTTTCTGTCTCCCTTTCTTATGCTTATTTTCTGTTGAAGGTTTTTCACACTTGGTGTTCATCATTAGGTTTCATTGTTATTTAATATTTTTTCATTCTAAATGTATAAAAAAAACATGGGGCTGTTCAGACTACAAATATTTGAACAGTGAATATGTTATATGAAAACAGGCCAACAGAGCTGCCTAAAGTTTATGCATGATTGTGAATACAGAAGCTTGTTTTTCACAACTTATAAGGTGAATCTGTTCATTCGAGTACTGTATATCACATTCAATTAACTCCCAGTCCCCTATAGACAAAATGAAGCAGCTGTATTTTTCTGGTTTAGTTTGAATTATTCAAACCCTCATATAATTTTTTTGTCTTCTATCACTGAGAGTCAGTAAGCAGTGGTAGTGGAATGATTTACACCAAAGCCAACCTGGTGACTGAAATGAGGTCTTTTTCTAAGGCCTTTTTTCTCTGACTGACTGCAGATGAGAAATATTGAAAATCTTATGTTCCTATACAGGCTAGTCTGAGTCTGCAATCCTTCTGTCTCTAAGAGGTTTATTTTTAAGACATTGAGCACTTGGTATAATCGTCTATAGATATAACTCTCCAAAGACCCATCTTTAAATCAGTGCAATGTCCACTCACACTCAATCTTTAAAGAAAAAATGTCCTAAAATGCCTTGAAAATGCAGGAGAATATTAAACAGACAGCAATTCAGCACTCTATTATACCGCTCTGTTTTCTTGATTCAAGTACCTATCTAATTACTGAAAAGGAAGGAAAAAATCTCAGGTGGTGTGGAAAACACTATTAAATTAAGATGTAATATTGAGATAGATATGAAGAGCCCTTCACTTAAGTAGAATTTATTGTTTCCACATTGTTAACCTTCGTCCTCAGTCACTGACCATTTTGTTACACAGTGGGCCATAGACTTCACATTTATGTATTTTCTAAAATGCAATTGTTGGCTTCCACTATAAATTCTGACATTCATATCATCTCAGAAGCTTGATAACAAAGTGCCGTGAGTACCCAACACGGTGTCATAAATATAAAAATGCATTTCACAACACTAAGTGGCCACCATGAGTGTCTTTTTTTAATTATCAGGAGAACAAACGGCCCTAGATTAATGTGGCAAAAGGCAAACATTGCAGGCTTCCTGGCCTGGAAAAATTAATAGTGTTTTAAAAGAACTAGCTATCTGGAGATAACTCTTGGAGTACCTCTGGCAGCATTATTTTAAGGCAAAACAAAAGAATGAAAATAAAAGGATGGTTCTGCCATTGTCCATAGAGAAGCATGAGGAGAAAGCGTTTTTTTCATGGAGGTATTTATTATAAGAACTGTACTCCTCAGTGAAAGCGGTCAGCCCAGAACACATCATTTTATATGTGAAACTAGAATGTTTTTTTCCTATGTGCATCACTTCATAATTTTCTACACTATATTTCAATGCATGCTATTTTTGTTACTCAAGCAGTCTCTTATAGTCCTTTTGTAGTCCTTCACTGTCTGCCCTTATCCTTTCTATCCAGAAAACTTTGTATCAGAAGCAAGCTTTGTCACCTTCCTGCTCACACCCTTTTCCACAACATTTATGAATATGTTAAGCAGCACAGACAGCGAGCTAGCACCCCACCAAAGTCCACTGGTGACCTTTCTCCATTCAAACAGTTGACTAATTATGCTTGTTTTTTAGCTCCCACCTTTGGAGCAGTTATTCACCCATGACAGAGTTTTCTCTCTTACTCCATCATTGTCTACTGTCATGGTTTAGGCCAAATCGGCTACTGGGGACATGGGGAACCCCAGATGGAACCAGCAGATGCTCCCCTCTGCTCCTCTTCAAAGAGAGATGCAGAGGAGGGAAAAAGAGTCTTATGAGTTTAGAAGGAACTAAACTACTTTAATGAAATATTAATATCAAAATAAAAGAAAAATAATGAAATATATACAAAACCGTATCAAGCTCCCAGGATGACAATCACGACACCGGCTGCCACTGGGGAAGTCCCAGGCTGGACTCAGTGACAGACGGGAACCGGATTCCGGGTCTGCATTCAGGATCGGGACCAAATGCAGACAAACAGACAGTCTTCCTCAGACGTCAGCCATGGACGAAAGAGAGCTGACCCTTTGATTCCTCAGGCTTTATACTGAGCATGATGCAAATGGGATGGAATACCCTGTTGGTCAGTTTTGGGTCACTGTCCACTCCTCCCCGCAGGTGGGACCCCAGTGCGCTTTTCCACTTCCAGCCCTCCAACGGGGCAAGTAACAAAGTTGGTTGGCCTTGGCTGTTATAGTGATAAGTATAAGCAAGAGCCTCTCTGCATATCATGCCTGGGCATCAGCTATGAACATTAGTCTTATCACTCTGAGAGAGCGATCATTGTCTGCACACTATGCTGTTAATTTCAGTAGTTAGAAGCCCAGCTAAGAATCAAAGTTACTGGGCAAAATTGGTTCTCATTTTTTTTACCTCAAGTTTTACCTCAAACCAGGACATCTACTTTCTTTAAAAGAACTGAAGAGTAACTGTAAAAAGCCATCTGAGATAGAGGTACCAAAGTATGAACGAACTAAGGAATGAAGGTAGGAGGCAAGTGAGTATTTCAGGTGTCAGGAAGGGAATCTGCTCCCCTGGTTGTCCTACTCTTTGAAATGAATTGTTTGGCTGTTCCATAAAATTTGCCTTAGAAAAGATCATTTAACCCCGGAACACTCAAGCAGAGGGTAGAGATGGGAGAAGTGACAAAATACATACTGTTGAAAAATAAGCATTGCATGTAACGTTTGCTTTCTGTTAATGCTCTGTCTCATCTGAGAATTCTGCACTCTTGACTGCATTTGAACAATCTCCTTTAGCTTGGAAGTAACTGATTTCACAGTGTGGGTTTTTCAAGTCCTCTGCAAAAGATTCTGCCCTAATTTTTTCTCACTCTCTTATTTTCACCCATTCCTGTGATTTGGCAATTCACCATACTGCTTCCGGTATTTATATTTTTTCCTGCATAGCAAGGATTTTACATTTTCTTCTTCAGCTTCTTTCTTCAAGCTTCCTGGTTTTATGTCTCTGATTTTTCTACAAGCTATATAACCATCCAATTTATTCTTGTCAGTGCAGTGTACTAAGCAATTCAGTATCCCTTATAACATGCACAGGAATTGAGTGTATACTTGTTACAACTCTAACCACAGGACTCTTCTGAGTGCATTTAAGTTTGTTCCTCTCCCTATTCCTCAGAAGACGTTGCTTACAGCTATTTAGGAAGATTTCACTGAAGACTGAACACTGAATTTGCTGTTATCTATCTGAATAAGGTATTGCATTCTAGGAAAAGCCTAGGGAAGTCAAAGCTAAGCTCATGCTTGTTTACTTGAAAATCAAAACCAGTCTTTTTCCTCAAGGACCTTCTTGCTTTAAAGGAAATAAAATGTTTAGGCTTTCAAGAAAATTCATACACATTTTGAATGTCCTTAAAACACGTGGAGTATTTTCTAAATACCTTTAAGCTTATATTAAGCACTTAATTGGACAAAAGAAATGCAACAGCAGTATAAATGACAAATACTATGATACTGAAAATTCTGTATATAAGAGATGTAATAACTGATGATGCCAGTCAGTGCCATAAGACAGGAACCTGGTGGTTTGGTTTGTATCCTCTGAAAAGTACGCAGTATGCTATTACTCATTTTCATCAAGATACACAATTACAAATCTGTCTGTTTTGCCCCATTGAAAGGATCTATTTTTAGCTTTCAAAAAAGTTTTTTGTTTTCTAAGGCAACCTTACACTCATAAAAAATATAATTGCAACACACGTAATATGAGGATAAGGTTGTTAATAATCCAACATTTAAATATCACAGTAGTAAGAGCTGCCCCTGTAGCTCAGCTGAATGAGTTCAGGAGAAACGAAAGCCATTAAGTTCACCCTCAAAATTGTCAAATTTAGGTGCAGTATAGCCCATCACAATAACAATCTTGCAACGAGGGTCACCGCACTGAGAATAAACTGCTGCTCACCGACATGAAAAGAGGCTGATGATTCCCGTGATAAACAGACACCTAACTGAAATGCAGAGGTTTTGGGCATCAAGAGAGCTTAACCTATTTAAGGTTTTATAACTAAGCACTGTGACCTTCAACTGGGTATGGATCTGAAGTGAATATTAATTTAATAATGAAGTAATGAATTATATGGTAGAGAATGTTTTTCTTTCTCAGAGTGGCCAGTATTTTACATTATCTTTACTTTCTGGATGGTATTATATGTATTTAGGGATGGACTTGTCTAGGGGTTATTAAATGTCCTGCTATTTCAGTATGCAGGTGGCACTTTTCCCAGATATTCTGTTAAAAATTCTAAACTGTTAAGGTCATATTTTGCTAGTTTTAAATAAAAGTGGAAATTCTTGAGAAAATAATTGTTTTTACACAATTTCTGTTATATTAAAATACTCAGATGATAAAAATATTATGGGTAAAAAATGTCCAGGCATATGCTTATTTTACAACTTTATGTCATATTTGACACTAATAAATATTAATGTGGAGCCTTCTGTTGTTCACCTGTCTACTTAGGTGCCCATAACTCTTCCCATGTTTAACACTGAAATTGGAGTTCCAATGTCAATCCCAACCAGACTAGCTCTCAGCAAATCTAATATGCTGTAAATCCCAAACTGGGATGGAAAAAAGGTGTCTTCAACACAGTCTTGCTTCAAAAGTATGAGTGTGTGATGCTCTAGTGCTGGTTTCAGGCCTTACTGTCCCATTAAGCTGCAACTGGACATGATTTATTAGCAGTTTTATTCTCTGATTTCCATCAGGATTACCTTTGCAGGTTAATGAAAAGTTTATGCTTAGCTGAAATTTATAAAGTCTAAAATCAGTAGCCAGGGAATTCAAAGAGAATGGAAAGCTGAGCAAAGAAACTTAAATTACTCATAACTTTCTTGGCACAAGAAGCTCTGCAGAATAAGAACTATTTCTGTATGAAGAGCTTTCCTTCACAGAGACCTTCTCTCATGTAAACAAATATGTTAGGTTTGCTTTGACATTAAACAGTGTTAACAGGCTTTTCTTAAAGAAAAAAATATATGTATTAATTGTGCCACTTATCTTCCATCTCATCTGTATCTCTATGGGAATCCACACTGTGTTTAAAATTGACTTGTAATTTCTCCTAAAATATCTAAGTTCTTAAAAGTATTTTTCCAAATCTGAAAACTAGCTAGCCTACAATTTTTTTTTTTTTTTTTAAGTTTTCATATTTTGGACAATAAGTTTTGGAAGAATTTTGTAGCTTGAAAAAATATGCTTTTTAATACTCTTATTTTTATATGAAATGCTTTAACTGGGCAGAGGAGGTAATAAGAGTTTAAGAATATTTCAGTAATTCTGATAAATTTGGAGGAACCACTTTATTCTCACCAAAACAGTTGTTAAATGAAAAAAGGAAAATTCAGAAACATTTCAAGGTCTTAAAGACTATTGTCTGCTTACCTCTAATTCATTTATTAGGTTTTACTCATTCATATGAGTTGGTTTTATTATCAGAAACTTCAAATTAGGCACATATTGGAGTGCAGTAGAAGATACTATTACAGTACAAGATAAAAAGAGGAAAAATCATAATCAGCCATTTAACATTCTAGGTATCTAGTAAATATGCAGGATATGTTAGGATGCATTTAAAACCTGCTGTCTACTTTTAAAATGACTGCTGAGTGATTGGGTTGACTTTTCATTAGGTAGAAAAACTTTCCATGATCTCCAATCAATGTGTAGAATAAGTTAAAGTGTGACAGCACATTTGCAATAAATGTGTTTGATAAAAAAGGTCCACGATCTGTTCTGTACTATCTGGTGAAATGCAGCTTTGCTGGAAGCCTTTACAACAGAAAGTGTGTAACACATTTTAAAATAGCTACAGATCATAAAGATCAAAATTCACTGCAAAGAACTGCAAGCAAAAAAAAATAAATGCATATACTCTATTCCTACTTAATCCAAAGGATTTGCCATAACCCAGAAGATATCCAGAAGTGTTTCAAATTCTGCAAACCAGATCTTGTTTACATTTAGAGGAACTTTCAGCAAAATATATTCTATGTAACCAGAGGCGGCTTGCAAGTTACTGTGCTGATTTTCAGGACTCTGGCAGACCAAGGAAAGAACTGCTTGCTTACCACAGAGGTAACTACCAGGAAATGTGTCCCCAAAATGCTGCCCATCCACTCTTTAACACCATAACTGGTGCTGGAAAGAAGGTCAAATGATCTGTTCAGGGCATAGAACTTTCTGTCTTCTGAGGATACTCACCAATGAACAATTATTTTTTTTTTTTCCTCAGAAAGAGGATCTCCCACATACTGAAGCTCCTGTTCTAAGCCAAAATTCTATGTTCGTGATATACAACTTGTTTATGCCATTTGTTGGTTTTATTGAAGTGAGACAAAGGAAAATTACAGAACAGTCAACATAAAAAAAAAAAAAAGAGGAATAAAAAGCTAGCCCATCATGGCACAAAATTTGTGAACATTTAAAAGTGTACATCAATATATATGCATCATTAGGTTGCACATCATGGAGCTCCAAAATGCAGGTATTTTAGAAAAAAAAAATATTTTAGGGAAGGGAACAAGAATTAAATTAGCTATGAGAAAAAAAAAACATTAAAAAAATTCTGAATATACTCTTCTAGGAAAGTACATAACTGATTTTCTGCATCTTTGGTTCAACAGAATAGCCCTGAATGTTAAGCAGAGTTCAAACAGAACAAAATCTCAGCTAAAAGATGGAGTGCACTTCATAAAATTCAGCCTGACCTCTGTTTAGCATTGAATATTTTCATGTTCATTCCTAATATTTATTAACATCTACATGTCTCATTCAGCTTGCTGCCCAGTACTTCTAAAAACTGTACAGATAATCAGCCAAACAATTCTAGGGGAGCAATGAGAAAAGTAAACAGTGTGATTTGATTACCTTTCCAAAAAAGACACACTAAATGAAGCATACAAATAAAAGGAAGAAGCATTGCAATGTCAGTTTTAATTTAATAGGTAAAAATTATTATTGAATCTTTAAATCCCAAGTTAAAAATAAAATTAAATTATTTTTAATGGTACAAATAATTAACTGCACAGCCAAAAGAAAACATGGATTCTGTAACTGTCTACATATGAAGGCAGAATCACTTTCTGAAAGAAAATGTTCAGCCAAATAACAGTCACGTCTTAGCCAAAACTAATTTATTGAGTTGCTAGGAACACATGGGTCAAAGTTGAGGACTGCTGAAACAGAAATGTTATGATTAGATGACAGGTATTTCCAAATGCAAACTTTATGAATTGAAGAAGTCAATATATTTTTTAAAATTGTTCTTAATTTCTCTTCAACTTTGTGTTTTTTCTCATTACAGTTATATCACTAGCCGTTTACAATAAAACAATTTCTTCTAGAATCTTTAAAATAGATATAAATTTTGTTCATGTCTTTGAACATAAAGCTGTTCATCCCAGCAGTTTTTTAGGCTTTGCTCCTTGTCCCTGTTATGTATTAGTAAGTTCAGAGGATAAGTAATACTACTGCATTACTTGGTAGAGCTATTTAAATGATTTATACTCATGTGTATTGATGCAATCTCCTTTCAAATTTCCTCATAGTATTTGTCAGATTTGTCTACCAGAACTGCTATCAAGGTCCCATTTATCTGTACACCATATTTGCAATTCTTTGGAAAATTGCCTAATTTTTCAATGCCATTTTATACTGATATAGTTCTTCTAGGTTGAAATTCATCCTATTTCAAAACTTTTTTTTGAAGGCTTGTGTACCACTTGTGTACCTGAGCTTTCAAAATAAGGCTTTGAGCTGATCTTATGGATGAAGTATGATTCCAGCCTCTGAGGCTATTTGTCAATTGCTTGTAGTTAAGGGGCGGGGGGGGGTGCGCAATTTAGAAACGCGGGAAAAAAGATCTCTGTATCTTGTCTCTTAAAAAATTGCTCCACTATCTGAAATTATCCTTTTGTTATTCAGAAGTTAAATATATATGTCAAGATCTGTTGAACTGGTTGTATAAACCTGATATTAATGGAAATGCCTGGAGAACTGATTTGCTAAAATAAAATCTATTTAGAGCTGGAAGAACCCAGACACTGCTGAATCCATGTTGTAGACTTTTTCAGTAGAAGTTAAAAAGAGGTTCTGCATAAGTGACTAGATACCCCTTTTTTCCTAATACACAGTCTTTGTTGTTTGGTTATTTTTTTTGTTTGGTATTTTTTTCAATGAAATTTACCAAACAAAGAAGGATTAAGTAAAGCTTTTGGACCACATAAGTACAATGTTTTAATCCAATTTGAAAGGACTATAATAGTCATAGATTTGAAAACTTATGTAAACATTCCTCCAGAGCTGGGATTAAATGTCTATTTTGACAGTCTTTTGCTTTCTGGCCTGCAATTGTGAAGTTATTCAGAGTGAAACTGTAGCTGAGATTTCCACTAATCTACTGTGGGACTCAGAGATTTAGTATTCAGTTATTCTGAGATCACACAGAAAACGTATGCAGAAGTTTCATTTTCAATTAGTTGTCTCATGTTATTCTGAGATAAATCATTGATGCTTATACCCATGGGTTTGGTCTCCTGAACCCAATCAACAGACTGTTGAGAAGAAGGATCATAAATAACCCATTAGGTAGACAAGAACAAAGAAATATTACTATTTAAAAAGAAAATATTGCATTTTATGGAAGCATAATTGCTATTATTCCGAAGTCCATCCGTCCCCCACTTCTTCCCCCTAAAATTTCTGCAGAAATCCAAGTTAATGACTGGGGAATTTACTAGTACAGTCTTCATAGGAAACAAATTTTTTCTGTGCAGAGAACTGGTGCTTCATGTTAAATAACATTTCTTCCACATATTGAGTTAAAAAAATTGACACCTATTTTTAATTTCTTATTTTAAAATAGGTAAACTTGACTAATTCCTCATGTATTTTCCAGCATAATCACAGAATCACAGAATAGTCAGGGTTGGAAGGGACCTCTGGAGATCATCTAGTCCAACCCCCCCGCCAGAGCAGGGTCACCTACAACAGGTTGCACAGGACAGCGTCCAGGCGGGTTTTGAATGTCTCCAGAGTGGGAGACTCCACAACCTCTCTGGGAAGCCTGTTCCAGTGCTCCACCACCCTCAAAGTAAAGAAGTTCCTCCTCATGTTAAGATGGAACTTCATAAGGTGATACATAGTATTTTACCTTGTTACAAATACAACATACTGTGTTATGTATGCATATGTGTTGCTGTTTATTTAATATACTAGACAAACCATGTACGTTTCACTCAGTTCACTGTGCACTTACCTATGAGACTAAGTGCTTGTTACTTTATTAAAGAGAAGTAAATACTTAGATACATTAAGTAATTATCATTAGCTACTTTGACAGTAGTGTTCAGCTGCTTGGAACATACCCTGAATATATCATAATATTCAGTGTTATCATACCTCATCCCTCTTCTTCGTTTAGATTGCTATATAATCTTAGAAAAAAAATATGCTAAAGAGAGGCAACGAAATAAGTAATAGTGGCAGTTCACAAGTCTATTACTTCACTTAGCTTAAAACACAAAACAATTAATTCTTACTATCTAGCTAACCTACCAGGAAACCCTTTAGAGTAAGGTGAAATGAATTACTTCACATTCAATGGCACAGCCAAAATCAGACTGACAAGAAACATAGTTCTATGGGGTTCTCCACTAAATTCTCCCTATAGGAAAAAANACCCACCTCGGTTCAAAAAAAAAAAAAAAAAAAAGAAAAAAGGAGGAAAAAGAAGAAAAAGCAGAAAACTATTTCAGATGCAATATATTTTTACTTGTATTGCAATAACAAGAGATGGAAATGCTCAGAGTTGCTACCGTAGTGATCCACTACCATACTTGATAGAAATGAGTAACTGCTGCTAGTGCTACAGGGAACAGTTGCACTCAAAATTAAAGCACACTGAAAAGGAAAGAGAAGAGAACTATTACTGTCTTACATGCACACATACAACACAGACACACATGAAAAACATTGTTCCAGTGTCACAAGGGAAATAGGAGATACCACTTTTTAGATGCAAATACTTATTATTTTGAAGTGTTGGACATGCTGTCAGGCCCAAACCCTCAAAGACAGAAATGTCTCAGAATTTCTGAATTTCAGCTGATTGTCAGTACCTAAACCAGCTGGAGGTATTAGTGAATTCAATTTCTGTAAAAATAAAGATGTAGAGATAGTACTTTTTCCCTAATTATTGTATTACCTCTAATATAATCCTGCTAAAAAAAACCACCATGACCCCAAGTAATTGTTCAAACACACTTTGGGAGCTTTCAAGATCATTTTTTCTTTAATGCATGATCTTTTTCTAATTCTCCATATAATAATATGGATTGTTGAAAAGGGAAAATCATCATGTGTCTAGACAGGGCTACACTGGGAAATAGGTGGCACAGGTTTCTCTTTTAAGTACTGAAGATTCAAAAGAAACACTAGCAATAACAGAATGTATTCTTAGATGTAGCCTTTTTTTAAAAGCGCTACTGAAGGGATTCAGTTATTATTTCTTAATGGTATGTGTCTTTTCTATGGAATCTGGAAATTGTTCTAAAATTATTTGATTCCTACATGCACAGCATAGATGGCTTACAGCGAAATGGGGTTTAACTGCAATCTCAATAGAGAAATAAAAAGGACTTGTTGTTGGAAAATCAAAGCAAGCTCTCAGAAGAGTACAGAAAACTCATTAACAAGAAATAATAAGGGAAAACATGAAAACACTTTAATAAGATGCAACAGCAGAGAAGGAGATTGTGACACTACTTCTGTAGGACAGATTATTTAATACAGGGACAAACATGTCAAGAAAGCTATGGCTTTTTCAAGTACTGTTCCTTTCACCCAAGCCTTTTTCTTTCACCTTTGAATGAAAAATGCATGTATAAAATAAAGCAGCACATTACTTTTCTGTGCATGGCATGCATGTTTATATAGTGCCTCGAAAGCTGCCCTGCGGAGAAGGACCTGAGCGTGTCGGTGGACAGCTGGCTGAATATGAGCCAGCAGTGTGCCCAGGTGGCCAAGAAGGCCAACAGCATCCTGGCCTGTATCAGGAATAGCATGGTGAGCAGGACTTGGGAAGTGATCATCCCCCTGTACTCAGCACTGGTGAGACCCCACCTCGAGTACTGTGTTCAGTTCTGGGCCACTCACTACAAGAAAGACATTGAGGTGCTGGAGTATGTCCAGAGAAGAGCAACGAAGCTGGTGTGGGGTCTGGGAGACAAGTCTTATGAGGAACGGCTGAGGGAACTGGGGCTGGAGAAGAGAAGGCTGAGGGGAGACCTTATCACTCTCTACAAGTACCTGAAAGGAGGTTGTAGAGAGATGGGGACTGACCTCTTCTCCCTAGTGACAAGTGATAGGATGAGAGGAAATGGGTTCAGGTTAAGCCAGGGAAGGTTTAGGTTGGGTATTAGGAAATTTTTTTTCACTGAAAGTGTTATCCAGCACTGGAATAGGCTGCCCAGAGTGGTGGTGGATTTGCCATTCCTGGAGGTGTTTAAAAAAAGGGTAGACATGGTACTTGGGGATATGGTTTAGACGTGGTTTTGTCAGGTTAGGTTAGGTTAATGGTTGGTCTCGATAATCTTAAAGATCCCTTCCAACTTCAACAATTCTATGATTCTATGATTCTATGATTTTGCATAGTGACATTTACAAGCCAATGTGCTTTGCAGAATAACATAAAGTGTTGCTTTTAGAGGGGAAGTTTGTGTAAACTTATGTTAATGCCAGGTTAATATAGCAATTGTATTAACAAAGACAGAATTGATTAAACGCTAAGGAAATGAATGTAAAATTCATCTGGGTTGTATATATCTATAAGGCACATACAGATATGTACCATGAGCTATATTTCTTTAATTTAATAAGAAATGATCAATTTCCTTGAGCCTAAGTACATTTCTTAGAGGTTCTTTATTGAAGGACATTCACCCGAAGCCTCTTTTCACTGCTGCATAAAATATTTACAGAATGTTTTTATCAGTAATTCTTTTAGACTAGAAATTATTTTTCCATGCTAGTATATAGAATCAGAAACATAAATGAGCCAAAATAAAAACTGTTGCTGGAAGCGTAATGCCAAAGATGGCAAATATTAAACAGTTTTCCTGTGTCACACATTCATAGAATCATCATAGAATCACAGAATAGTTTGGGTTGGAATGGACCTTTAAGATCACCTAGTTCCAGGCCCCCTTCCATGGCCAGGGACATTTCTACTAGACCAGGTTGCTCAAAGCGCCATTCAACCTGGCCTTGAACACTTCCAGGGATGGGGCATCCACAACGTCCCTGGGCAAAAATTTCCAGTGCCTCACCACCCTCACAGTAAAGAATCTCTTCCTAATATCTACTCTAAATCTCCTCTTTTTCAGTTTAAAACTGTTAACACTTCTCCTATCACTACATGCTCTTGTAAAGAGTCCCGAACCATCTCTCCTGTAGGTCCCTTTTAAGTACTGGAAGGCCACTATAAGGTCTCTCCAGGGTCTTCTCTTCTCGAGGCTGAACAACCCCAACTCTCTCAGCCTGTCTTCAGAGGAGAGGTGCTCTAAACCTCTGATCATCTTAATGGCCCTCCTCTGGACTTGCTTCAACAGGTCTGTGTCCTTTTTATGTTGGGGGCCCCAGAGCTGGATGCAGTACTCCAGGTGGGGTCTCATGAGAGCGGAGCAGAGGGACAGAATCACCTCCCTCCACCTGCTGGCCATGTTTCCTTTGATGCAGCCCAGGATGCAGTTGGCTTTCTGGGCTGTGAGTGCACATTGCCAGCTCACGTTTAGCTTCTCATCCACCAGCACCCCCAAGTCCTTCTCCTCAGGGCTGGTCTCCATCCATTTTCTGCCCAGCCTGTATTTGTGCTTGGGATTGCCCCGACTCACATGCAGCACTTGCACTTGGTCTCATTGAACTTCATGTAGTTTGCATGGGCTCACCTCTCAAGCCTGTCAAGGTCCCTCTGGATGTTCCTTCCCTTCCCTCCAGCACGTTGACTGCACCACACAGCTTGGTGTCCTTGGTAAACTTGTTGAGGGTGCACTCAATCCCAACATCCATGTCACCAACAAAGATATCAAACAGCGCCAGTCCCAGTACTGACCCCTGAGGAACGCTACTCGTCACTGGTAACCACGTAGACATTGAGCTGTTGACCACAACTCTCTGAGTGCGGCCATCCAGCCAATTCCTTATGCACCGAGTGGTCCATCCATCAAATCCATGTCTCTCCAATCTAGAGACAAGGATGTCTTGTGGGACAGTGTCAAATACTTTGCACAAGTCCAGGTAGGTTATGTCAGTTGCTCTTCCCTTACCCACCAATGCTGTAACCCTGTTGTAGATGCCACCATATTTGTCAGGCATGATTTGCCCTTGTTGAAGTCATGTTGGCTGTCACCAATCACCTCCTTATTTTCTATGCCCCTTAGCATGGTTTCCAAGAGGATCTGCTCCATGATCTTGCCAGGAACAGAGGTGAGACTGACCGGTCTGTAGTTCCCCAGGTCTTCCTTTTTTCCCTTTTTAAAAATGGGGGTTATGTTTGCCCTTTTCCAGTCAGTGGGAACTTCACAGGACTGCCACAACTTCTCATATATGATGGATAGTGGCATGGCAACTTCATCCGCCAGTTCTGTCAGGACCCATAGATACGTCTCATCAGGTCCCATGGATTTGTGCACCTTCATGTTCCTTAGATGATGGTCTTGAACCCGGTCTTCTACAGTAAGTGGTATCTCATTCTCCCAGTCCCTGTCTTTGCCTTCTGCAACTTGAACGGTGTGGCTAGAGTAGTTGCCTATCTAAAGTTTACCTTATATCAGCACGTTTTATCTTCAACGTCTTGTGTTTTCAGGGGTCCCTGTAGTGTGTTATTAAGTGAAGTTATGAAATACCATATTACATCATTGACCCTAGGTCATGTTAAAAGGAATGTGGTTTCAGTATTTGTCTGTCAGAGTCCCAGGACTTTCACTGATTTATCTATCAGAGCCCCAGCAAAGGACTTTCACTGAGTCAGATTCACAAAAATCAAAATTAGTTATTTTATTGAGAGTGACAGAACAGATTCAAGATTGCTGTTGATAAATTCACTGACTACAATAGCGCTACTAATTAAGGTTAATATTGCTAGCAAAAAAAAATAATAATACAACAGCCTGGGGATAACATTCACCAGAGGGTGAAAGGTGCAGCGCTTACCCAGAAAGACTTCCCTGCCTGGGGTTGAGAAAGAGAATGCAGCCTGTTGACTTGTCCATCAGGTATCAAGATTCTTCTCTCCCAATTTAACAGTCATTTTCTCTTTCTTTTTTCCCCAAAATTACAAGGTTCCACCCCCCCCGGCCCCGCCCCGAGGTGTAGTATGATTTGGGTTGAGAGATGAGTGCTATAGTAATTTAGCATGATCTCTATAATCTTCATTAGCATATTCAAGGTTGTCAGCTTTAATATGCATTTCACAGGTAATGAGGCGAAGGTCAGTCATCAGGCATGATAGCCTTCCAAAGAAACAAAGAACTACACAGTGTCTGTTATCTTGGCTTTTTTGACGAAAAGCAGGGCTGTCCTGCCTACACAGATATTCCTTATCTGCATACCCTTACAGCCAGGCGAGTCTCCACTACCCTGGGTTGCACAAGAGATAGCAAGGTCAGTCACAGAGACTTCATCTCATCCAAGTTCCACACCCTACACTTATTCTGAATCTAAGAGTCAGCCATAATCTCAAAAATGTCCTTAGCCTACTTCATTGTCCCATTGCAAAGGCAAGCTAGAGGTATGCAAGATAAGCACATTTTGCCCAAAAGCTGTAGTTGAGTTCCCAAACTTTCAAATTCTCTGTGAAACAAGTCCAAACTCAGAATCTTTTAGTGTTGGTTCTAACTCTACAATAAATAATTGCTTTACAATATGTGCTTGACATTTCCTGCAGTGCCAATTTTTGGTATCCAAAATTTCAGAGAAAATTATAAAGGAACTATATCTCATTTATGTCTGTATGCAATTTTGCTCTGTCCTTTCCAAAGTTCTCAAAGATTATTTTAATACATCTCTGAGGGGGCTAGCCTTGAGGAAAAGTGACTGCTTTGTTGTATCTGTTTTTTCCAAGCTATGTTTTACATCTTGTGGTGTCATCAACCAGTAAATCAAGAGCATTACTGCACTTAACTTTCCTTATTTTCTCCTGACAATATCCTCAGGGCTGATAAATGGTCCTGCTTTCAGGTAGAAGGCAATGTATTTATTTCGATCCTGTATATAAGTTTGTGAAATCATGACATTCTGCAACGGTGACTGGAACAACAAGCAAAGGCTATTACATCAGTTAACTCTTAGGGGACAATTGCTGGTGTCTGTTCTCTTGTCATTAACTCTTGAGGTCTGAAAATGTATGTTATTAATAATAACAAGATGCAGTTCAACACTTTCCAGAGGAGCATCAAGTTTACTGCCATGCAATCTAAAAAGTAATAATATTTATATTTGGCCTGTATTTTTAATGAGTCTAAAATGATGTACGTGTTTCTGGAAGCAAATCCGAAAGACAAATGTTGCTTATAGATATTGTGAGGAGAGAGAATTACAGAATCACAGAATAATTGAAAGCACAGAAGAGAATTATAATCTTTCTTTCTTGCTCACTTTTATGCGGTACATTTTTTTTAAGCTTGATTCAGCTAAGGAACAGTATCTTGGTGATGTTCAAGGAATCACAAGGTGAACTTCAAGGAGTGTAAAGACTGGACTGCTTGCAGTATTCTTTGAAACACTTTTCACTTAACTGCAATTCTCAGTTCTAGCACGCACATAAAAATAACTAAATTGAGAAGACACGTAACAAGAAGCTGAAGTAAATGGCAAAGAGAGGAGCATTATTTCAAATGGATTCCAATCAGTCTAACTCTATACACAACCTTGTGCCAGGTTTGCTACATACCCCTCAGCCAGGCTTTCTGACTGCTTCTGCTACTTGAGATGCAGGCAGTCACGCTTTGGCACATATCTCTATTTCAGTTCTTCCACAGCTCAAATGTCCATTTCATACCAATATCAGTCCTTTCAATGGTCCTCTAAAAAGCTGCTATAAAATACATGTATTGTAAGCTCTTTGGAACAGGAAATCACTCTGCTTAAATCAGTTTCTAGAGTCTGTAGACAAGAAATCACTAACCTAGCTTGCATTACAATAGAAGTGACAAGTGCTCCTAATAAATGGATGCATATTTATTTTACAGATGCCAAACCTGCATCTGCATGTCCCAAACAGATAGGTTCACAAATAAATTAGCCACAATTTTGGAGGAACACTGGAAATTTGTCCTAGGGAGAGCTGGTGTAAAGCCCAGACCTGTCACAGGAGTGCCCCAAGTTGCTGCACTGTAGCAGCCCTCACTTTGCCTGCTCCAACCAGCGGTCCAGAAACAAGAAGCAGATGGGCTGGGAACCAGCATGGGCTCCTCACCCCCTTCTGCTGCTACCAGGGATCATATGCTTTAGATTATTCCGTAACCATGGAAGTGGTGCTGATTACTGACTCAGTGCCAAACGTGTTTACTAACCAATCATCTCTGAGTATAACTGAATTAGGAAAAACGTTTTTATTTGTGGTGTCGTTTTATTATGTGCAGTAATTGGGTTTCATATGATATGTCACCCAGAGGGTTATTTGTACATAAAAGGAGAGATGTTGAGCTCAATCTCTCTTATCGTGTGTGTTAATGAAATTAAACCGCAGCAAATAAATTGATGTAAATTGCCAGCATAAATAAATTTCCATATCTGGGTTGCTGAAGAGCAGATCACGCTAACATGTACAGTTAAAAATGATCAAACACTATGTTTTTGGATGGCCTAGGAGGAAGTACGAGTAATTAAGCAGAGCCTTGAACTACTTCTGAAATATTTTGGGAAAGCTGCTGCATTATGCATAATGTAGCGGTATATTCCTTACAAAATTCAATTCAATTATGTTCAAGAGTTGTTGTCACTTTGGAAACTACACCAGTAGTTCAGGTAATCCATATTAAAGAACCTATTATGGCATATTCCTTCAGCAGCCATCTGTATCATGTGATAAGTTGATCCTCATTTTTGCTCTGTAACACAAGCGGCAGAGTCAGTAAATTTGCTAGGAAAAAATCCCCATGGCCATAGATTTGTTCAACCAAACAAATGGCCCTGCTTGAGGCAGCCAGCAGATGCTGTCATCTGTACAACATAATGATCTTTTTCTCTACTCTAGCCCCCGCCTTTTGCAACTCTGAACATTTTAAATGTGTATAGAATAGATATAATGTAGCTATATAATCCATCCATGTAAGCGCGAGCTGCATGTGACTATTAGTCCTTTTGTTCTGCTCTTCCCTTTTACTCCTCCTGGTCCACCCTTTTCCTTCACTGCACTCAGAATATGTCTATGCTACATGCTGGTGGATGGTTATTTATTTATTTATTTTGCTAGTGATTTGCTGCCATTGAATATTTTACATAGCATACTGTAGTTTTGCAAAGGTCTAGTTTGCCTGGAGTTTTACAGCCATGCCTGTGGCTTCCCTTTGCAACTACATAGGTTCTGTCCTGACCCAACTGCTGGAATTTTAAATATTAAGTGAATAGCATGCCAAAACTTAAATGGCTGTAGTTGTAGAATAACAACTGTCACTCCTAGAAGTACATAGTGAGGTTTGTTTGTGCTGGCAGTTTTCTTTCCCTTTTTTTAATAAACTTCTCTACCTGCACTGAATGTACCTAGCTGGGTGATTTTCCAAATGTTAATAAAACTTTGCAGAGAAGAGATTTTATTTTTTTTTTTATCAACTCTGTTGGTAGTTGTTTCATAACAAAATGAAACTGTAATTCACCTCTTGGTGACATAAATCTCCTGCCAATACAACACAAATTTCCCTTTCACTGTCCACAAAGGAAACGTGCTCCCTACACCCGATGTGGCTGTGCTCTTGATTCATTGCATGTTGTGGCATATCCATTGCCTGGATAGCCCAGATGCTTACTCATTCCTCTCTGGCAACTGTAAGCCTTTGGGAAACTGCCTCAGCTGTTCCAAACTGGAAACCAATTTGCCAGCAGGCACTTGTGAACAGCCTTTTTCCTATATATGTCTCAGTCATTGCGGTAAAACACCAAGATGAATGCATTTTAATACACACAATAAAGTTGGTAGCTGTTAGTGATAACATGGACTGGGATTTACATTTCAGTTTTACATGGTGAAACACAAGCGGTCAAATTTAGATATAACATAAATTAAAGTGTGAGCTGGAAGTCGAATCTAAAGGTAACTAAATTACCGTAATATTGATGAAAAGCTGAAAGAATTCATAGATTGCACTAATTAATCACATGATCCAAGAAACACTGAGTGGATGAAAGGTTTTATTGAATTAAGTTGGCTTGGGATCAGCCTCTAAGAATATCCTGGATCAGAGGGAAGATGTAAAGATCTGGGTATGTAGCTCTATTTTCATATAGAAATCAAAAGAAATACCTGGTGGTATTTGGCTGCTTAGTCAATAGAACAGTGTTAGAAAGGAAGCAAAGCCTTGTGATGCCAGGGCTGCGCGTATTTTACCAACTATGATATGAAAATACCACCTACTTGTTTAATTGTCAGCAACATCTGCCAAACTCCCTTCTGCATCCTCAGAAGTAGGAAAATGGGTAGCAGAGATTAAGTATTCATAGTACTGGTGCTAACAGCAAATGCTGGACTTACACGGAAGACTGTAATATGCTTAATGGCTCAGATATGACTTTTTAAGACATTACCTGGGATGTCTACAGGTGCTAAACAAACCTGCCATTACATAGTAATATGGATGTGAGAAGGCATTGTACTGGAAGAGTATGTATATTTTCAACTGCACTAAGCAATAAAAAATGTTAATTAATACTTCCAACTACAGGCATACTACAATTACCTGACATCTGGTTCTGACAGTCTTTGTCTTTTTACACATAAAAAAATGGCATAATTTTATGTTTGAGACTGATCTTTTACAGTAAAAAAGCAATTCCTTTGCTGACAGCTTCACATAAAACCCTTACCAATTTATCTTATGCACACACACAATTTAGGTATGGTTTTAACAGATTAAAAATTGCTTGATGTGGTAAGCTCCAGAAATGGAGTCACAGAAGCCTTGGGTGCAGACACTTAAACAGGAGGGAATATTTTGTACTGCACCTCAGATCCTGGCTTTTGTAATTTGAAACCATGCCAGATTAGCATTATGTTTCAACAAATATTTAATTTTCTTGTTTGTGAGCTACAAGTAGGTTATTCAATTTAAAATACAAAAATGTGTTAACAATATACAGTTTCATTAGTCCAACTGTGAAAGTGGGGCAAATGTACACATACTTTGGAAATCCCACAAGAAAATTAATTTTTCTTATGGTCCTCTGGTTCTCATTGCTTCTGACAGTGGAAGCATCAGAGAATAAAATTGTTCCACAATGGCCAGCATGTAAGTTTCCTGTCTTTGTAACTGCTGAAATTGTCTAATTCTGAAAAATGCAGGGATACTGGGAAAAGACAGTGAAATAATGCATCTTTGCCCAAACTCCACAGATGTTTCCAGTTGGATTTTGCTAGAATATGGAAGAAATTCTCTTTATTATCACAATAAATCTTTCCAGTAAAGTTCTGAGGTTTTGATGAACTGAAAAGAAGAAGAGTTTATTATACTTATATTGACATTTAAATCTTTCTTAAATAATTACCTCCAGTTGCTTAAAACAGAGATACTTTTAAGCAAGACAGAACATAAGTAGAGTGTAGTGAGTCAGTGGCTTTTTATTGCCTCTAACAAGAAACATAAAGTGCAAAAGGTCTTGTCCACTGGTTATAAAATGCAGTTAAACTGATCTTTTGGGTTTTTTTTCCATTCTCAAATAAGACTGGCATAATGACAGGAAAAGCCACAACAGAGCTTGTGCAGCAAATTTTAGAGACAGCTGAAAGCCTATCTATATCTCCTTCATCTTAAGTCTAAACTATAAAAACCTGGGGGCTTGTTATCAATCTAGCCAATTATACATGATCCTGTGCACAACCTTTTGTTTGGGGAGGTGAAGAGCATGTATATTCATACACATATATATGCACATATACACAGATAGACTATTGGTAGGGAATGAAATTAAGAAATATTTTCTGTAATTGTTTCTGTGTACAAATTTGCTGTTAATATGGACATCATAATTAATCACGGAGCACAGCCAAAATTCAAATAATAAAAATTCTGAAGGGTTGCAAGTAAGTGCCTCTTATTTACCTTTAATGAAGAACATCTTGATTGTGTGCAAAGGCACATTTGTGCAAAGAGCAGACCTAAGCAGCATGTGAAATCAGCTACAGTTTGTCCTCTAGTGATTACAGTGAGCAAGTGTGTTTCAATGCTAGAAAAAATTCTGTATCCAGCTCAAGCAAACTGCAGACAATCTCTGCAGCACTGTACTCTGTACTGCCTGTAAAGGGATACCTGAGACATGAACAGCAGTGATGTTAGACAAATGTTTCAGTAACAGCAGGCCAAGTGGTAGAATCAAGAGGCACAGACTCTAAATTAAAGCATTAAAAGGACATAGAGCACAAAACACACAACTGCATCGCTACATGTCAAATAGTATATGTTCACACAGCTTTTATATGCAGGATAATAGTATTGACATACAATTGCTTCTCAAAGCATGAGATTATCATTGTGGTAAATCACAGCAAATATTTTTTAAGGGTTGAAGAAAGAAAAATTATTTTTAAAAGAGATACAATTACTGATATTACAATTACTGGATTACAAAGATACGGTATTTTATCCTTCTCTACCACCTTATTTAATTTATAGGATGCACCTTTTTAAAATGTAGAGCAGGCAATATAAGAATATGTTTGTGTGCTTTTCACACTGTATTAATTCTACAGGTTCATTTAGGACCTTGTGTGGCTTTGGCTACGTGTCCATTAACTTCCAAAAATGTTCACATTCTTTAATGTACTTTGCTTCTCACCCCCAGACAAAACACTGACTGTCCAGTTCAGGTTAGTATCTGAGTGCCTCACAACAATTTGTGTATTTTATCTTTACAACTGTTTTTTTAGGTACAGAAATAATATCTTCACTTTAATGAAGCAAGAGTGTTCACAAGCCTTGTGAACACTCACACAAGTCTGTGGTAGACCCACCTGTAGCACCCAGGCACCTTTCAAAATGTGCAGAAAGAAGAGTAGCAAATTGTGTTAGTGAGATATTGACTCATACTCTAACTCACTAGTCAGTCTAAATAAAATGTAGAGATACATTAAGATTTCTGGTTCTAAATGAGACATAAGCTATGACACATATGTCCATGGACCAAATACTAAGCAGCATGCTGCAGTACAGAGAATATAAGAAATACTTAGCTGTGGGCAGCCCTGACTCCATGTGTCATTATTATGCAAAAATACTTTATCACCAGACTGTCAAAATTCCAGCTGCTGGCAAATTGGTAAAATAGTCCAGTTCTGGTAGCATGGAGATCACACCTGGCTAATTAGAGTTTCTAACCCCAGAACTTATGGTCAGACATCATCAGATCTCTCTTTGTATCTATTATTTAGCTGAAAATACTCTTTGATTAACTGACAGGGATTTGTTCTCTTAGTCAATTTTGTGCCTGATTAGGGCAGAAGAGTGGCTGACATTAGCTCATTGTCACATGCATACAGGTCAGAGGCGGAAACATCAGAACATGTGCATCTTCTATAGCCAGACTGCCACATGTGCTGGGCTCCAGACATTAGGAATTCATCGCCAACTACAAATACGTTTTACCCACTACACTACACACACTGTAAGATGGAGAGAAATTTATATCAAGCCTATTTTTTTTCTTGCTTATCTAGAATAACATTCCTTAATTTATTCCAGAGATATGAAAGTATTGAAAAAAATTTGACACAAAATATATTATCATTATTTACACACAGGGCTCGAAGAAAAAAAAAAATAAAGTAAAAGACAAAATGGAAGCACTGATTTATGACAAAGCTATTTCACACATTACACTTGTATAACATTAGCTTCAATGGGAAACTAATACCAAGTAAGCTTTTAAAAGAGAGCTGAGTGTTTGAGCAAGAATTTATTTTCTGCCCATCATGTATGATGAGAATAAAAAAATGGCAAAAGACATTTTTCTGTATCCTTTTTAATGGCATAGTTCCTTAATGACAAAATATGAAGACAGGAAGCTGTTCGATGCAAAGATTAGGATTTTACCTCTTATTTCACGTCAGTATATGACATGCATATTACAAATACTTAATAAGAAATTGTAAACAGTACATTTATCCTGAATCATCCATCAAACAGAAGTGGGAGAGTCATTTGTCAGACAGCCCATCACTGGCTGCTCCTTGCACAGTCTTCTCCCACACTGCCAAGAACAGCTCTTTTAGGCAGAAACTGGGAAAACTTTTCTGCCAAATTATTTCAGGCTGCAGTCTTGGCTTTGACTCCATCTTGCTTCAAGACCTCAAACCCAGCTCTTAATCCTGCCTCCCCAATTGCAGATCAGCTCACCCAGCCTTGATACACCCTGCCTGTTTCTTGCCTCAGATTCTGTTGTATAAATTCTCCATTTCATGACTTCAGCCTGATCCATATCACACTTTTATCTGTGCCTTTAGGCTTGGCATACACAGACAGTTTACTTTTGTCCCTGTTCTGAAACTCCGGGCAAATTCTTGTTCTTTCCCTTGAACAAATCATCTGCCAGCTTTTCTGGCTCGTACCACAGGTGGTCTTTATTATGGCATCTGGGTTTGGTTTACACAGTGTTTATTTTTATGGCCTTAAAGACTTCCTTGAAACATCATGATTTAAATAGTGCATTTATAAAAATCTTGGGTTTATGATTATTCAATTGTATTAATATAAAAGGGAATTAAAATTACACTACAGGTGCTGTTTACAGTGTCTCCAAATAATTTTTTCCCATGTATTTAATTTATCACTAAAGCACTGGATTTTTTTCCTCCACGAGAGACATGCGTACAGCACAGGTTCCATAACTTAAACTTGGACCTCCCTTTTTTGTGCATCAACAGTAGCAATACAGAGGCCAAATCTCACTATAATCAATATTTAGAAGTTCATTGGACTAGTTTTTGCAAATGCCGATGACTGGACAGTCTTGAGATATGTTGAAAGTTTTCTGTTTCCAGAAAAGCCAAAAGAGTTTAGGCCTGTAAAAATGAGCTGGGGTGGGCTGCTTCCCTTCTGCCAAGAAGAAGGCAGAGTAGTAGTACTGTGATAGACTATGACATAACCAGAACCTAAGGTAAGAAAAACAAATTTTTCATTAGATATACGCTAAGAAAGGCAACATTTTAAAGAATAATTTAAAATAATAAAAATTAAAAAAAAATAAATAAGGTGAATAATAAAGGTTGAAGACCAGATATTTCAGAGCTTGCTTTCCACTAAGTTGGAGATTGCACTCCATTGGAGATGTCCTTGACGGTATAGTAAACAAACACTGCCAAATGAAAATGTAAATTGAGATGTAAGGAAATAACAATTTCTTTGGTACTTTATATAAATATGGCCATTTATGTACTCATAATCCATTTGGGTTAAATTGTGTAAGTCATACAACACATTCTCTCTCTTTCTTACCTCTTCTATGGCAGTACAAAAATGCAAATCCACTTAACCCTTGAGTATTGTGGACAGCATACAATAAATACACAGGTGTGACACTGTAAAATAAAGGTAAAAGATATAGTATGACAAACAGGAGAGAAAATATGTGTGACTAAACTGTTTAAATATAATCAATTAGATGTTAATAATATTTTAGTTTGAAAGTAAAAGCCAAGAAAAAGACAAGCAGAGCACGGTGGAGGCAAAACCTGCAGACTGAAGAACATCTCTACATTTTATCGGAAGTGTTCTTGGCTTGTAACCCAGATATTGGCCAGAAAGGTCAATAACAACAGGCTATTCACCTCATACATAACATATATTTTTTATTTTATTACGTTATTCTATTTAATTGAACACCCCTGATACCCTTAATACCACTAATACTACAATGATCTGGAATCTTAACTACTATTAATGCTTGTCCATCTGTAACTGCTGTTATTACAGCTGTGACAGAAACGAAACAAAAAAAAAACAACAGCTCTCTTAATTGAAGAAAACATCTATTATGTTTTGAAAAGCATATACTAATTAATCTCAGACTAATGGAATCTGAACTTTTTTTTTTGCAAGCGGAAGATCGGATTTTCAGCCAGGTGAATGAATATTGTTAACTGAAATGTACTGAATCCTGCTTACATAGACCATGTATGAGAATTACTATGGTCTTTAACTGCTTTTTCACTGTCTTATGAAATTACAAGAGAATAGGAATACACAGTTCTGTTTCAGGATTTTGATTTTCAATGAATCATAGAGCAAGGACATCTTCCATGCTCTGAAATGTGGCACTGCCGCGCAGTATATCACATGACTGGAATGGTGTCAGTGCCCTGACATAGATTTAAGCATCCTCCATAAGATTAGTAGATATGCACCCATCAGAAAACAGGAAACACCTGGGTTTTTCTCATATAGGATCATAGAATCATAGAATTGTCTAGGTTGGAAGGAACCTTTAAGATCAAGTCCAACCATCAACGTAACACTGCCAAAACCACCACTAAACCATGTCCCTAAGCACCACGTTTACCCGTCTTTTAAATACTTCCAGGGATGGCAACTCCATCACTTCCCTGGGAAGCCTGTTCCAATGCTTAACAACCCTTTCAGTGAAAAGCTTTTTCCTAATATCCATCCTAAACCTCCCTGCTGTAACTTGAGGCCATTTCCTCTTGTCCTATTGCTTGTTACCAGCAAGAAGACGTCAACCCCCACCTCTCTACAACCTCCTTTCAGGTAGTTGTAGAGAATGATAAAGTCTCCCCTGAGCCTCCTTTTCTCCAGGCTAAACAACCCCAGTTCCTTCAGCCACTTCTCATAAGACTTGTCCCCCAGACCCTTCACCAGCTTCTTATGGCAGATGCATTTCTGGTTATTGGATAAAGGAAGGGGTCAGATTAGAAGGAGTTCCTATGTTGGTGACTTTACTGTCCTTCTCACCACACCTAGAGGATGCTGCAGTGGGGACATAACACTCTCATGATTGCAGGCTGTGCTGGGGTTTCCCATGTGTGAATTGCACATGGCATCCATGTCTTGAAACTTATGACCCAATGGAAGATAATAAAGACACCAAAGAAAAGGCTGAAATCAAGAGGCCATTAGATAATACACATGGTAACAGAGATTTTGGATACAGGATCAAACTGCACATTATGGCTGTAGTCACAGTTATAAAATGACCTGCATCTTACAAGCCTCCTTATCTCACACTCTGGACTTGACTAGGAGTTATTTTCCTTTGAGCTTTTTTTTTTTCACTGAAGGCTCTTGCTATTTCTTAATCGTGCTAAGGAGACAGGACCCACACTACAGGGTCCTGCAAACCCTTTCGTTGCCGAGACCTGTGAGCTGCAAGCTGATAAAGTGACTCAAGGACTTAATCTTCAAAAAGGAGCAGTTTTATTTCTTTCCTCTGAGATTTGAAGCATGGATAGCAAAAATTAGAAGCAATTAAGATCTATGTGCTTGATCTTAGGTTTTCTTTTTTTTACTAGCTTTGTCAATCTATCTAATTTTCCTCTCTGGCTGAATAAACAGTTGATCTGTTTACATCTTAGCTTGTTCCTGGCCACAGAATTTGTTGACATCCCTAGGTATGAGTGCAGATTGCTCAGCTCTCTGGCTTTAAAGGTATCTAGAACACTTAAAAAATTTTGGCTTTGTTGCTTGATCTAACAGAATCACAGAATCTCCTAGATTGGAAAAGACCTGTAAGATCATCTAGTCCAATCATTAACCTAACACTGACAAGTCCACCACTAAACTATGTCCCTGAGCACTATAACTGCACGACCCTTAAATATCTCCAGGGATGAGGACTCCATCACTGCCCTGGGTAATACGTTCCAATGCCTGATGACCCTTTCAATCAAGAAATTCTTCCTAATATCAAATCTAGACTTCCCCTGGCACAACTTGAAGCCATTTGCTCTTGTTCTATCACCTGTTACTTGACAGAACAGGTTGACTCCCCCCTCTCTGCAACTTCCTTTCAGATAGTTGTAGGGAGCAATAAGGTCTCCCCGAGTCTCCTTTTCTCCAGGCTAAACAACCCTAGTTCCCTTAGCTGCCCCTCATAAGACATATGCTCCAGACCTCTCACCAGTTTCATTGCTCTTTGCACTCGCTCCAGCATCTCAATGTTGTTCTTGTGGTGAGGGGCCCAAAACTAAACACAGTACTCAAGATGCAGCCTCACCAGTGTTGAGTACAGAGGTAAAATCACCTCCTGGTCCTACTGGCTACACTATTCCTGATACGGGCCAGGATGCCGTTGGCTTTCTTGGCCACCTGGGCACACTGCTGACTCGTGTTCAGCCGGCTATCAATCAACACCCCCAGGTCCCTCTCTGCTGAGCAGCTTTCCAGCCACTCCTCCCCGAGCCTGTAGCGTTGGTGAGGGTTGTTGTGGCCAAAGTGTAAGACCCAGTATTTGGCCTTATTGAAACTCACACAGTTTGCCTTGGTGCATCAGTCTAGTCTGTCTAAATCCCTCTGCATGGCCTCCTTACCCTCAGGCTTCCACCCAGCGTGGTGTCATCTGCAAATTTACTGAGGGTGCATTCGATCCCCTCATCCAGATCATTGATAAAGATATTAAACAGGACTGGCCCCAGTACTGAGCCCTGGGGGACACCACTTGTGACCGGCCGCCAACTGGAATTAACTCCGTTCACCACCACTCTCTGGGCCCAGCCTAACACTGTAACAAGTCCCCTGTTACCAACGCAACTCATGCAGCACATTCATACAATGAATGTACCATTATCCTAGCATTTCCCACTTCATCAGTCTAGTCTAATACAAAGCACTTTTTGTGTTAATGCCTTTAAACAGCAGTGAACAAGAATCCTCTTGAGCTTTGCATGAAGATTCAAGATGGCTGATACTCAATACAAAATGTTTTGTCTTTTTCTAATTGAAAAGCCAGTTTTTAAGAAACTTGATTGTTACACCCCAGGAAACATTCCTGTTCCCACAGACTTAGAATAAGGCTGCGTTCTGTTGAACACATCCCTAACGCATGCATGCTGCTAGTACTTCCAATTTTCAAAATTCATATGACTTATCTCAGGATTAACATCCCCTCTCCTCTGGAAATTGTTTATCACTAAGTAAACATCATATTTTTTCACCTGGAAGGCAGTTTTACCGAGGGTGAAGATTTGCTACTTCTAAATGACAGCGATAAACTTCACACAAAACCAGAAGCAGTGTGTCTTAGAATTTCATTTTAAGTAAATAGAACTTACATCCCCATAGTGAGATGAATAAGCTTTTGCTTTATTGCCTTTTGACAAAGCTGTAGATACAAAAAGACTTTTGCTGAGGCAGCAGAAAATGTTACAATTTAGTTCTGACGTACATTATATTGCATTGGGTGGAACACACACAAGATGTAATACTGCTTTGTCTTATTAAATATACACTGTAATTTTGACTAAAATGTTCAAATGAATCCTGTCTTGCCTGAGGAAACTTTAGACATCATAATGACTTGCTAAATATGTGCTATATTGTCACATACTTGTGTTATACTTCTTTCACATTGATAATCATGAATTGACCTCTAAACATAATCTTTCACTTAAATTCTTCTTGTGAGACCTAACCAGTAATATCCATGTCCACTTCTCAAGACCACAACCAAATGAGAAACTTTCAACTCATAATTTCAGTAAGATATTAGTCCAAAAATGGCAATAAGGAACAATTTTAATACAAGTTATTTGGCTGACTGGCCAAATGGAAAAAACAGGAAATCTCTAGGTGCTTATATGATTTTAATGGAGAAATATGAATTGTTCTTAAGATCCAAAACTAGAGGCACAAATAATTTTACCACAACCAATAAAAGACAAAAACTTGCCTCTCCTGAATTTGTTGAAGTATTTTCTATCATCCTGTTGTCCTGATGGTAGATACGGTGCCAGTGTACATGTAGAAATGGATATGAATATTGTAGTCAGTTAGTGGATGGCATAACCATTTATCTTCTGTGTTCCTTGGGCCTTATGCTATGAGACTCATGCAACCAAGCATAGGATAAGGGCGGAGACAGACAAGAAGATTTTGCTACAGGGGCCCTTATGCCCTGTAGTCTTCATGGAATTTTTACATCATGGAACAAAGGCAGGGATCTCTACCCTTTTTTACTTTTCCTTCAAGCCTCTTCAGGGTTTATACATTGTTATAAAATCAAATGATTTGTGAGTTACTGTACTTCCTCTGATGCAGGCAAGAGTATTTTGTTCTGCGTATCTTTAATAAACTTTTACTAATTAAAATGGAAACTATTTCTGTCATTTAAAGATATATTATTTCCATTTTTCACCTGGTTGCCAGCTTTCTGAATCTCTAGAGTTGTTGTTTTTCTCAAAGCAATTGCTTCTAGTGTTAGGTGATTGCACAAGTCTTATTTTACATTTTTTTTGTGAATTTCTAATCTTAATTATCAAGAGAAGCTTAAAATGTGTCAAAAACTACACCTAAATATTTAGAAACTCAAAAGAAGCAGAAGCAATCTAAAAACGTACTTACTTATAAATGTTATTAGTTGTAAACCAAATTCATAGTTTATTCATGAAGCCATGAAATAGCAAGTCTTCATACTGCTGCATCTTATTTACTGTCAACATTTCAAACCTCCTAGGAAATAAAAATGGCTGTTGGTTAGCTTTAATTTCCTTTCAAGTCAGCTTTACTTCCATTGTATAAAGCCACATTCAGAATGATGCTCTTTCTGAGTAAGCACAGTTGAATACATGATAATCTATCAGTCTATCTACCTATCTATCTGTCTCTCTATCAATCAATCTATATATATGCATACATACATATATAAAAGCAGGCAGAGTCTTGTAACAAGCAGTGAAAAATCCATTAATTTAAATTGTATGAATTAAAATACTCCAGAATGGCAGTGTATGGAGGCTATTTTCTATATGCAAATACTGTAGAAAATTAAAATTAGTCAGGCTTTTTTTGTCTAAGAGACTTACCAAACTGCTTCAATTTTCATAAACTAATAAAAGATATTAATTGCATACTATAAAATTAGAGTGGATTTTAGAATAACTTATAAAAAATTGTAAGATATTTAAATATTTTTTAATCACTAAATGCTGGAGTTCTTTACTGTAAATCTTCACAGAAAAGTATGTTGCATCTAATTAGAGACCAAGCGAGTAAAAATGGTGAAGTATCCCTGTCTTCAAGAGAAAAGTCTTGCTAAATGGAGAAAATAGTAAATCTTCTTGGCTGTCTTCATTATTTTTACCAAAGGCACAGTGTCATTATTCCATGCAGGGCTGAGAGCTTTGTTATGAATGAGAAATATACATATGATACTCCATGTACGCATTTCTAAGAAACAAGAGAAAGGCCTAAGAAAGACCTTGCTTACGCATTTGTATTGTATTTATATGACCGAATTATTATATTGCTAGAGGATATAATGGTTGAAAATCTTATCTTTTCCATTCCCATTTTCTTCTTCATGTATAACCTCACTGTCATCAATGTGAAACCATGCCTGTTTGTAATGGAAGCGTTAAGGTTTGATACACTAATTACCTTTTATGAATTATAATGAAAATGATGGTGAAATTCTCATGTCTCTTCAATACCAATGATTGCCATCAGGAGCTAACATCACAGATGTAAGGGTCACTCTCATCTTTCACAGGTTGCATTGGGCTGCCCTCCTAGGTTATCTAGTCCACCTCCACCCACAGAAAAAATTAGGCATGGAGGTTCTTTTATCAGGTATCAATACTAAACAATCTTTTTTTTTCTTTCTTAGTCATATCAACTGATTATCAAATGCTATTAATTGCTCAGCTGATAAGTGTTGGAAATTGCGTATGGCATGTCTGGTTAAGAATGGTAATGAAGTTATTACAGGAACCCTAACATTCAATTTTAGTGACAACATGACTGTCTTCTCACTCACATGGTGGCAAAGTGCTATTGTGAGAAACTTACGGCAACAATGTAGCAATGTGCATACATTATTTAGAAAGCTTGATTAGGTTCTGCATTCTGACTTCTAACCATGCAGTTATTTCAATCAGCTTTTTGGGGATGAATCAGTCAAAGATAATTTGAGAAGGGCTGTCTCTGATAGTCAAGCATAAGCCATAAACCACATTACTGTAATGAATATCATGTAACATTGTCTTGGAAGGTTAGGGTTCTTTTCTATCCATGTTTTATGAAATGTAGAGCTGGCAGGACTATACTTTTAAGGATTTAAGTGCTACATTGCCATCCTTCTGGTGTGCTTGATTGAAGCTAATCCATTTTTATTTGGAAAATAATGTTTAACGTTATCCATACTATTTTAATCTCATATTTCATATGTGAAAGATCTTTTTGCATGCTTTTGTTTATTTAGGGATTTTTGAAGTGGTTGTAGGCTTCTTTCTTTACAGAAAATCTGACTTTTTAAATTTCATTGACTCCCTGAAAGAATAAAAAATTATGTTGCCCAATAAAGAATTATATTGGCAGGTGCAAGGGACCAGACAACAGAAAAACAACTGGTGGATCCCAAAGCTGGGACATGCAATGGACTTAAGAAACTTCAGCATTTCACATCATACAATCTATCTGGAATACTGATACTATTCAGCTAGAAGGAAATATATGCCCTGGGCTTTTAACTCTTAACCATTTAAGTGGCAGAAGAGGTACAGATGAGAATTAGAGTTTCTTAGGACTCTTTATATCCATTCTTCTGAAATAACTCTGAGCGTTTAGGGTAAACACTGACATCCATATATGCTGACTTCTGTCAGTGTGCTAAAGAGGCTGCAGAAGACTGAAGCTATTTGGATTTTATTGGTGCAAAATAGCATTCAAAAGCTGTATATTTCAGAGTATGCATTTGCCTGCTTGCTTTCCCTGTCCCCTATATGAATACTTGTAAATACTCCACTTGTACATCCTGTTAAACCAGGAAGGTTTATTTTTTTTTTTGTCACTGAACAATAAAGGCTCTTAAGCAAACTGTTTGTCTTTTGACACAACAAAAACTTAATCAAAGAAACGTTTTCTGGAGAAATGATAATTCCAAACCTGCCTGCAAGCATTTAATCTCTTTTCTATTATGGGTTCTGTAAAACCTATGGTAAATGACTTATTTTAATAGAGTATTCTGTGATCGTAAAGCCAAAACAAGCCGGAAAACAAACCTGTCTGATGACTTATCCAATTCGAAGTAAAAAAGAATCAAAGCAGCCAGCAGAATCATACCAGATATCCTGCTTCCTTGTGAGAAATACAGGAATGGGATCAATGGCAAAACTGATGGGAAAAAGAATGACGTACTGTTTGTGTCACATTAGCAATGCAAAGTGTTCCCACAGTTTTTGCCTGTGTGCACATCACCTCATGTTTGGGTTCCATTTTGTTTCTTTCTTCTTCAGACTGAAGAACAAAATCTCATTCTAAATGCTTAGAAGGTGATTTAAGGTAGTTTATTATTTTAAAGTAATTCTCCATTTTACATATACCATTTATTCAAATCTCAGGTCCCAATAGGAATCCAAAGTTGCTAGAATGTGAAAGCTATAAAATGTCATTCATAATTTTTGCTTTTAATATATTCTTACTGCACATATATATGATAAAAATAACTGATGGACCCAAACTGAACAAATTCCCTGAAAACATCTTCAGCTATTTAAACCCACCTAGTTAATTTCATATATAACTCAACTTCAGACTCTCTGTCACATATATATTATTTTGGGCACTGAATCCTTGACACTGAATTTGGTGAATTGAGGATGAGGGGGTGGGTGTAAAATCTAACAGTAGGACTCAGATTTTTCAAAAAGTGATGCCTAATGTTACATGCATAATTCTTCAGTATTCCTATATGAAAGTGGTCTTCTTCTCAGAGATGAAGGTATTGTGTCCATTAATATGTGGGAATTAAACTCTTCTGAAAATTATCCCACTTTATTCAGATGCTTAAATAAAGATTTTTGCTTTTAATGTTAGGCATGTATGTTGGAAAATGTAAAGTGCCTCATTTACAAAAAGCCACAACAGGCTTTAATTAGCTATCAGCATCAGCTCAAGGATACAGGATTGAATGCCTGTTCTTAATGACAGTTGATCTGCTTCCCCTCATGAAAAGTGAAGACTTTTTGGCTACTGGCAGGAGTTGGCTACCTTGTTCTGCCTATAATCCCTTCACAGAGGTGCTTGCATGAAATGAAATTTCATAATATTAATTTCAAAAAAGACAATAAATATGTTTAGTCAGTGGCAAAACCAGCCGTTAATCCTTCAGTAGAACCTTTGATCCAAGAAGAAAATTTCAAACCTTAAATCCTCAGTTTTGGAAATCTTTTACCAAGACTAACTCATATTTAATTTCATCCATCATGATAAGATTGATGAAATGAATGATAAATCAGGCTCATTATTCAGAACTTGTTTATTTTGTTGTCACTTTAATTTTTCCTCTTTGATTCCCTTCTCTTTTTTTTTTTTTTTCTTTCTCCTATTCCAACAGTTTAGGTAGAGAACGGCTAGTACACTAATGTTTACATTGAACACAGCAGTGAGTGCACTCACTTGGANCTATTCACTGACCAGAAAAAAGCAATTAAAATTAATGTGTTTTTAGTGCTCAATGTGTCGAAAATATTGCTACATCATCATATAGTCTATAAAACTGACCAAGCTGACAAGCTGTTGCATAGGATGCTTTACATTCCTTTCCATGTCTTCTTATAAGACTCCTAATATTTTTGAAGAATTGCTGATCAACAAAATGTCTTGAAACATTGATACCTGATTAATGATCTTGTTAGTAAAACTAATCTAAAAATGACTGCTTTACAATACCTTTGAAGGAAAGGAAAGTTTTGTCTAGAAAAGCAAGGAGAAATTAAAGACACAGTTCATGTGTAATAGATACATTTGTTGGCTTGTAGCTCAAATATTTTGCTTGTAATAATGTGTCTTGGTAGCTGTAAATTTCAGGAATTTTCTGATGGAAGGTGTTAGCTACCTGAAATATTTCACTGTTTCATTTATCTCACTTATGCTATTAGGATCAGTAAACCCTCTCTGACCTGAAGGTCAGTGTCAGAATAGCAATCTAAGGACTTCTCTAGAGCTGATAAACATTTTGCAAACTGGTAGTCAGATTGCTCCTTTTGGGAATAAGTAGTTCCAAAAATAAAGTTATAATTATGGAGATGTAAAAAGGTCAGACTTTCTGAAATTTTTCCTGACTAGCCAAATATATGCTGCTGATGCTAATAAAATTTTTCTGCCCTGTAAAAGAAGCTATATTATGAGTTTCTTAACTATTGAAATATATGTAACAAATATAAATTTTCTTCAAATCCACCTGAAATATTTAAAACTGTGACCCAAGAGTATTTAGTAAATGTACTTTTTATTGCTTTCATGTCTCTCATTTTCATAAGCTGCCATATTAGTTTGTCTAAAAGCCTCCTCAAGAGGCTATTAAAATTTCATTAGCTACAGGAAAAAATCCCCAACCAAACAAAACACCACAACCCAGGATAAAACTTGCTTTTAAGCTCAAACTTCATTTCACATAAAGCTTCTTCCTTCTTACTCAGCAAATATCATGTCTCCTAGAATTACAAGAATGTTTGTTTACCTTCGTAGAATAACAGGTGTTATTTTCCATCATTTTTGTATGAATAGTTTTTCCCTTATGTAGTATATTTTTCATTTGGAGTGCATTGTTTAATTTTGAGCAGAGAAACATGCCCGCGTTCAGATTTTCTTAGAGTTAGAACAGATGATCTGGCCTTCTAACCAGGAACATAGTTCCAGGAACCAGAGGAAAAAAAGTCATATGGAGAGATTTCTGCACAATGGAGAATGCTCTGACAAATCAGCAGTAGTTAGAAGATTTAGTATGTCACAGAAATTCAAATTAGTACCCAGTTAAGATTAAACATGTTTTTGAATGCTGGTATTATCTATCCTCTTTCTTCACATAGCAGATAGCTGCAGTTATAAAACCTCTTTTTTATGTTACAGGTGGAACACATAATTTCAGATTTCAGTGAGTTTGTGGATTCAGCAATGAGAAAAATAATCTGACTTGTAAACAGAGTGCCAGCTGATCAAGGAATTTTGAAAGTAATAAATACAGAATTCCACAATTTCATGTTGGAAGATACACACAATGTTAGATCTTTCTTTTGATGCTGATGATATATCTCCCATTAATTTTTAGTTTCTTTGCCAAGATTTGAATGTTTGTGGTTTCCTAAAGAATGTTTTTGCAAAATATGTTTCCCTGGCTACCATAATAATTTCCTAACCTCTTAAATCCCTTTGATACTGCTAGATCCCAAGAATTAAAAAAAAAAATCTAGGCACAATAACTCAGCTGACAACTTTTATGTGTGTTCTACTTAAATTCATTGCTTAAAGAAATTAGAGGAAAGGTTTCTAGTGATTTTGGATGATGCCACAAAGCCAGATGTCACAGTGGTCCCCCTTTCCTTTGCAGTACTCTGTTTCCTATTATGTACACACAAATGTTCTAGAAACAGTTTCTTTATTTGTGACACTTCTAAAAATGTAAGAAGTTGTATTACTTAGCTGCACTGCAACTAGACTGTATGAGCAGTACAGTAGAAATCTCTGTTCTCTCTGCTTCATTTCCCTAATCCGCCAAGTGCCACTGGAATAGTTTCAGAATTCATGTTTCAAAATTGCATGTCAGTTGTCTTCATAAAGCAATGACCACTGTGATTTAGTGCATTGCGTTGCACACTGTGTCTCTAGTTAACATACACAACCCAAACCAAATATTTTTTCATTGCTGCTCACATGAAAAAATATGTCTCAACTTATCACAGACAAAGACCCACTTTGTCTTCTCCCCTGCAGCCAACCCCTTTCCAGCGGTGTCATCAGTGCACATGGCCCTGCCACAACATGTAATTATCTGTACAGGCTGGAAAGATCCAGCAGTGAAAGTTATTCTGCTACAGGTAACATACGGCTCTCCACGGTCCCACCTGCTGTGGCTTCAGCAACTACAGACTGTTACATGAAAGGCTTCCAAGCGGCTCAGTGGCTTTGAGACAGCATCTCCCTTTCTCATGTCCTCTCATCCTGCTTTCTGTTTTCATACAGCTCTGTATGAATACTCTATGTTCTCTGTCACGATCTGTTCAGCAACAGTAAAGCAGGCACTTCAAAAATGGTACCTATATTTGTTCTGAAGATTAAATTCCTCAAAACTCTGCCTTAAAATCTACTCATTTTTTCACTATTACATTTCACACCTTTTAGTTTTGGCAAAACCAATTTCAGGTGCTTATTCATACGGAAACATAATGACCTCTTTGCCTGTGAGATAACAGGGCAGTCTCATGAACGCAAGATTGTTTGCAACTTTAACCTGTATTCTTATGTGTGGACAGAGACTAGAAGAGGTGCCTAAGTTTACCTGGACCTCCTAATTACTGTGAAAAATAGAATTTTCCAGCTGGAAACGTGCATTGTTCAGTGCAGCCAATTTTATCTTCTTTTGTTCTTGTTCGCACTAAAGAGCCAGGCCATGGCACTGGCACATCAGGAGCACTAGTAAGGGAAAGCTTGTTCTTACTTTCCCTTCGAAAACGTTATTCATGTCTTCTTTCAAGGCTCTTTATGCTTGATTTTCACACATATGAGGTATTTATTTTACTTTCTCATCACTAAACAATCTCATAAATGACATAATGAATAATTATGAATAATGACACTCCACCCTCTCCATCCTTTTCCAATAGTGAATCAGAGTTTGTTTGTTAGGTAAGCTAAGCTGCATGGTTTTGTATCCCCAGCTTCTGTTACTGAAGATGCTAAACTGGACTACATCGACCATCTGAAACGGAAACTAGCCAACATTCAAAGCCATCCTTCATTCCTTGTCAGAGCCAGAGACTCACAAGGCAATGACAAGGGTTTCAGAGAGAATTTCTGGCTCTAAGGATTTCTCAGCACTTTCATTTGTTGCTTTCTCTCTTTACTTTTCCGCTTCTTTTGGCTCAGTTTTCTGTTTATTTTTATTTTTGCCATTTAGCACATTCACAAAAGGATGTCTTCTTGTTTCCCACCATGATGACTGAGATAGAGCTTGATTTCCTGTTATTCTCTGAGGAGAGAGAACAGTTCTACCTATTTAAAATATTTTACTCCTTTTTATCTGCGGTGTTTTATTATTTGGAATTGAATTGACTTATGCTGAGGCAGAAATTGGCCTAATATCTTTCAGGGTACTTAACTAGGTTTAGTATCTTGAAAAATTCCATGTGCATTTTAAAGATGTCACATCACAATGTGAACATGAAAAAGAATAAACTGTATTAATGCAACTTTATTTTGAATATGGACTTGAAGGACGCAATGGCAGGATGCTAAAATTACAAGACAGCAATATTATGTGATTTCTGCATGTAGTTGCTTGACGATTTAATATCTTATTTATAAACAGTAGAGGTTGAATTGTAAACATCATAAAATTACAGGTTTAATAAAACAACTATTTCCATCCCCACTGGACAGATATATTGTTTTAAAAGTTAAATTAGACACCATGACTAGGACAAATATTTTCAAGCTCTTTAAAGTTTGCCATTGTCTCTGGAAAAAAAAATATTATTTTGTACGATTGTAGCTCAAAGCTGGAAGTTAAAACTTGTATCTGTAAGTGTAAGCTACTAAGTACTGAACATTTGCAATCTAATAAACACGTCTATTCTGAATGCTTTTTTCTTTGTACAGAAATATATGGCTTTATTAAGTGGTTAAATTGTGCTGTAGTAAATACACTAGAATCCATTTCCTTCTGATACTATGTAGTCTTCCTAGGTTTTTTTTCACCTTTTATTAGGATTCGCTAATCCTCTTGGAAAGCGTAGCACACCTAAGTAAAAAGAAAGAGGTAAAAGGCTTCTGAAACAGACTTCTTTTCTTCCTGCTTTATTTGGTGACCCAGGCCAGTAAAGCACCTCTCCAAACCCATTTGCAGTAAGCTTATCCTCTTCTATAAAAATTAAAGCACGCCCGGTTCCATAGTGTTTCCCTACACAGATCACAGACTAATAGAACTTAGCTGAGATCTCTGTTGGAGATCAAGTCTCTCCTTGATGTGGGGAGACAACCACAGGTGTCTCTGCCTGTGTAGAGAAAGAGAAAAAGAGAAAGAGAAGGAGGAGGAGAAGATGAAGGAGAGGGAGAAGAAAGAGAGAAAGAGAGAGCATGGAAGGCAGGACAGGGGTCCTGGCAATGCTGTGTGAGAAGCAGTGATGGGGTCAGCAGACCTGGGACTGTGCAGATCCAATGGCTTCAGAACATTCTTGTGAGTCCTGACTAGGAGTAAAAGACTCAGAAAAACAAACCATTCCCCGTCACACTTGTGCATTCCTCTACACACATTGTGCATGCCAGGGAGGAATCTGGGATTTTGAGAGAAGTGTGTTTATTCAGATGGTGCAGATATGGTCAATAAATCTCTTTGTCCTACACATCTCTATAAGGAATTTTGATTTCTGCAGCCCCAGGATACAGGAATATATATGCAAGATAAACCATCAATATGCAGGCAGTGCAGCTCTACTCCATAAGCTTTACTATAGCCCTTGGCTACACCAACAGCTGCTGCCAGAGTAATCCTTTCTGCACAGCTACTTTTCCCCATAGCTATCGACGTTATTGGACTATTGTTCATATCAGTATCTAATCTAGGCAGTTTTTCAGCTTACACACTGATGCTGGGAGAACTGCCCTGCAAAGCATAACACATACACTCAGAGAGACTTACACATCTTTTTAATGCTCATCCATGGGGTATTTCTGAACCTTTAATTTAAAAGGCTCAGCTACATGTATAATTCAAAGTAGTATTCACCAAACAGTCCTGGACTCTACGTTCCTAACATGTGGCAACAAATTGATATGAAGGATTGCTTTCTCTTAGCTGAATATCCTGCTCCTTCCCCTGCTTAGCTCTTCAGGGCTCACGTACTCTTGCAGATGTGAGAGTACAATAGCATTAATACTTACTCTTGGTTGGCCAGTCACCTGTTGTGATAACTGCCCTATCACCTTACTATCACCCTCCAACTTGACTGCTCCTTCCCCTCTGCTTTTCACCTCCACTGCCTTTAGCTTTTTCAGCTTCAGCCTGTGTAGTAATCTTTCCTGGATTTAAAAAGACTGAATAGCAAATAGAAGATCCCGACGTTACTAACAGTACCTTGTATGAAATGAAGCTCTATCAAATCGTATAGAGCATCAAAATTATGCTTTGTGTTAATTTCATCAGGTTTATCAGAGAGAAAGCCAGGAAAGGGAAGAAGAAGATGAAGAGATAAAGCCAACTAATTAAGGAGTTGTTTTCTGGAGTGATTGCAGGACAGATTGCCTTCAGGCACTGGAAGATGAAAATAATGCATAAAAAGGCCTGAAACAAAACAGCCTACAAATGAAGCAAAATGTAATGGAACATGGCAAGCTAGTAAATACAAATCAAATATTAAAACATGGAAAAAAATATGAATAGATTTTAATAAGTGTTATAGAATAACCAGAAACAAATCCTGTTTGTTTTTAAAATGAGAAATATGTGGCCACGGTGCAGGCTTATATCTTGCTGTATATCAATTTATTTCTCAGTCATTATTTCTCTCTTCCCTCTGCCCCTATCCAAATAACTTTTTCACCCATTAGCAAATGTTGAACAAATTTGATATAGCAATAGTGTTCCCCAAAGACAAGTTAGTCATATGTATTTCCTGAAATAGATCTATAGATACGGATTGCATACTTTGATTTCCTCATGTAAAGGCTTCAGATGATACAAAATGTTGCACTGCAAATTCATACAGTATTAAGCACTGGAGGGTACACAGTGGAGAGAGAGAGAGAACTTGTAAATACTCTAATTATGGAAGAAGCTTCAGCAAGGTCTACCAAGCAACTGCAAGGCACACCTTAATGAAATCAGAATTGATTAGCAAATTCCACATTGAGACAAGATTGTTGAAAAGAGTAGAAAGAGATTAAGGGAAATCTGTGAAAATAAGGTGAGATGATATCAAGATTCTTAACAATCAGCCGTGAGGGGGAAAAAAAGTCAGAACTGAAGATATAAAAACAGAGAAATAAAAAGAAAAATTCTGGCTTTGTTATAGTGACTGCATTAGAAATTAATTGTGGTGATTAATAGTGGAGCTGCAGGCAGCCCGAAACAACAAGCTACTTGAAAGAAGAATAAAGATCAGAGTCATGAACTTCAGTTTTAAGATGTCATCCAAAAAGACAAATGTAAGTGGACTATAAAAGTCCTAAAAGTGAGAGACATTCCCAAGGGGCAATGGGAGAAAGATTAGAACAGTGGCACTGCGCACTGAGCAGCTAAATCTTGGACATAGCTGTTGAGCCAATTAAACATGTCCTGCATTTTGTGATATAACAGATGTCTTCCGTAATATCATTACAGAGTCTGGGAATTACATTTAAATTACAAAATTACATCAAACCCCAGAAAAGCAGTTTTAAGGATTTTATAAATATTTTTGATCATTGTCAATTCACAAAAATTAAAAAAAGAATTTTTTAAGTAAGACACTTATTTTACTAATTGGCAGGTTTCAAAAGAAGAGAGCCACTATTTAATGTATAAAATGGTATCCCCTTCACTTTGTATAGCTGAAGAGAAACTTCAAATACATGTGAGCAGAGCATAGTCAGCTTAAAACAACACAGTGAGAGAAAGACAGTGAGGAAACAAGACTGCTCTTTGATTTACAAATGTTTCTCAGAAATGAATTCATTTCAGGAACAGAAGGAAATGTCTTCTGGAGAAACAAATAAGCAAAAAGCAAAACAGAATAAAGAGCCAGAATGTAAACTAAACACTTGGCTGGCTCAGAGCCTCCAGTTTGACGTCTTGGGTTATAAATAATCGAGGGCACTTGTATTATCCATGTTGTAGAGCACCGGTATTCATGAATACTTAAAAATCCTCTGACAACTGGTAATGTTTCATCAACCAGAAAGTACAAAAGGCAAATTAGTGTTGTTTTTTCATCACCCTTTGTGGGCAAAAAGATCAGAGAAGAGATTTTCATACTGGCAAAGACCTTGTCAGTCTTTTTCGCTGCTTATACATAAAGATGTGTTTCTGCAATATGACAATGAAGGCTGGCAGATGTTAAAAGGAAAGTCATCCCCTACAGAAATTGAGCAACTTCAGGATAGGAAATCTCTTATAACTATTTTATAAAAGGATTTATTCTTATTTCGTGTTTATTTAATAATTTTATACTGAGAACTGGATAACTCAATTTTTTGTGAATCTTGCTTCTGACATATTAGAATTTTCTTTTTTAACTGAAGAACAGGAAATCACTAGCTCTGTCACAGAACGTAACTTCCCAGAATTATACATGTAATTTTTAACATAATTACATTTCTAATTTAATGACAATATCCAGTTTAGTAAAATTGCAGTACTATTGCAATATTATACTATATTATATGCTCTATATAGTATTGTATGTGTGTATATATATACACAGTAGTATATAGCAGAATAGTGGGTGTATATATATGTATATATGCATACTATGATTCTATGAGTCTATATACTAAAATTTAAAATAGACATTTTTCAACAGTATAGATTCCCTTGATGGGAGAAAGATCTGTGTGAAATATTTCAAAGAAGCCCTTTGTTGCTGAAACTCTAAAGTCAGCAGAGTCTGAGAATTCTCCTTTTAGCCTTAAATGTCCACCTTTGGACAAATTCATATCTTAAAACTGCAGTTCTGCATATGATTGTACTGCCTATGCAAAGTATGACACAATATAATTTCTGTCCTAAACAAATTATGTGCACACATTTCTTTAACTCAGATGTGCAGTTTTAGTGATTATTCTGAAGACAAGGGGAAAATTTAAAATCATACCAACTGTGCATTTTCCATTGTTCTATAATAATTTCCTCTCCTGCCAGTCTACGCGCTTTCCTCAGACACTGTCTCAAAATATGCACATACCAATGCATTCATGCCCGAAAGAATCAAATGGAAAGAGTGACCTTCACTTTTCCTTTGTAACAGTCCACAGGTGAATGATGCCCAGAAGCGATACCTGGCTTCATCCCCAGTTTGGGGCCATGGCTCTGGCTATGAGCAGCTTTCTTTGCAGTCATTTATATGGGATACTTGTATACTGTGAGCTGGAGGTGGCTAGCCTGGGCTGCCATGAGCATGCCCCCAGGTCTACAGCTTGCCTGAGCCTGCTGCATCAGGATCCAGGCAGGCTGCATGGGCTTGGCAGGGAGGGCTGGTGGCTTTTGAACTTGTGTCACCCTCCAAAACAGAACCTGCACTCTGCGCGAACCAGTACTGTGGCAGGAACTATGAGCAATGCTTCACACAGTTGCTTACTGAAACTGGAGATAGATCATACTACTAAACAGGATTAGATGTTGCATTAGGGTTTTTGTGAAAGCAGTCAGATAAGTATCCACTCCACCTTGTATTTAACATTAATTTGATGAGTTTAATCAAGACTATAACCTCTCTTTGTGGGACAAATTGCCTCTGGTTAACATTTCCTTTCATCTCTCTTATGAAGAAAGGGCATTAAAATGAAATTTCAGTTTTATAAGGACTGTAATTCTAAAGAAATACAATGTACTCAAAGCCCAGTGAAAGGTGTAGTGCTAAAAATAAAAATGGCTACAGATAGAAATTGCTCTTCAGATTTCAGCCATATAAAGATTATTCACTGCCAGGGATATGCGGCCACTTTGGAGTCGTTCGCAAGATAATTCTGTGCCATATAACATATTCAGAAATGTTTTTCCATTGATTTTGGAAAGCAGAATTGAAGAATGGTCCCCATCTTCCTCCAGCTGAAACTACCAACAGGATTTGAGGAGAGAAGTTAGCAACATTAACCCCCATATTTTTAGAAAACAAAATGCTTGGAAGACATTTAATGTAGAAAACAGGCAGAGACTACCTTTCTATCTCATGAAAGCCTGTTTTGACATATTAGTTTTCTTATTCTTAATGGAAAAAGTTAATAAACAAAAGTTTATTAATTTTAGTGTCTGAAATTTTAGTGACCCGTGTATGATTATGCTAGAATGCATACTTAAAACACTGATTTTATAGAATAGGAGATTCCATTAAAAAAATATTCATCTTCTTGGTCTGCTGTGGTGTAAGGGGGTGATATTTTTGAAAATAAATTTTTCAAGAAATCAGATATAAATGGAAAAATCTGGCAAGATATCAGGGAATTTGCTGTACAGCAATTGCAAAAAAACATTAAGATTCCCTGATGCAACTAAAGTATTTGGCAAAATGTATGGCAATGTTCAAGGTTACAGCACATCAGTGTGAAAATAGTTGAGACTCTTTCCCTTGGAGAAGATACCATATTCAGCAGATCACATTTCAGAAGAAAGCTAGATTGGAAGTAAAGCACTAGGATCTGAGCCACAGATTATTTACATGACTCTGCCACAAGCTTGCAGTGTAAACTTTAGGAAGTCTGAAAGTTTTTGATCCAAAACTTCTTGAAGCTCGTCCATTTCCCACCTTAGCCCCAGATTTCCATGATGGAGGTCAACAATAAAGACTGTAGTCCTTTTGTCCTACTGCTATACAAGAAAGATTTCTTTGTGGTTCTTATGTGCTTCCTGAAAAAAATTCTAGATCATTTTTCATTTATTTTTTAAAACGTATGGATCTCACATATACCCAGGGAACAGTTCTATTCATGTGCTGTTTGTTCATTTTAAATGAAAGAATGAAAATTGTTGTTCTCTCAAGTAGAATGAAAAATTCTTTATGGCCAGTGTAACTGGCTAGAGTGTATAACAAATTCGATAACTTCAACATAGCTTTTATAATGGTGGTGGCTATCCAGCGTCTTGATAAAAAGACTCAATCTGCAAGGGGTAGGGCTGCTCACCCTGTGGAGTTGATGAAGGATAGAGGCAGCTCGATTTCCTGGGGTCGCTTATCCTCTCGCACCACTGAGATCTTAACTTTTCAGGCAAGACACTCTGCTTCAGTGTGATCTCACTTTTTTGAGCAGAATGTGTTGATACAAAACATGTGTCTGCAGAGCACTGGAGGAAATAATAGGATACAGTCAGTTTGCTGGAAACCTGACTTCAGAAATTCTCTCGGGCAGGTAATTATTCATTGTACTAGTCTTATAGAGAAAGCCTTATCGAAGATGTACCAGCAGAACACTAAAGCTTTCTTTATCCATATGCAAATGCATCAGAATAGTTTCAGCATTACCTGGTCTTTTAATAGTTACTAGCTGAAGACATACGTATACATCATAGGAAAAATTACACAGAAAAAAGACAAACATCATGACACCCTTGACCAGGACTTGAGATGTAAGTATTACCCCAGCAATGTGTGGTAGTTCTTTGTTAATTTAAAACTCCCTGTATGAAATCATAAACTTGGATTATTTGGGGGAAATTTTTTTAGAAATTTACAGTTTTGAAAATTAACATCCTCAATGGCTTATTTTTAGGGCTTCAGATTTAGAACTGTTGGACTAAACTGTGACTACTAAAAATGAGTAGGCATAAAAGAAACGTTTGAGCTTGCAAAAATAAGTAATTCCTATTATAAGAAAGAATTTATACATCTGGTTTACTTCATCCACTTCAAATAAGAATAAATGAGAAATATCTTATTGTTCAAAATGTCCTTTTTATCTACGACCAAACATTTTACAATCATAATTTTACTGGTAATTTTTTACCATTTATTCCTGTAATTGTCATGAAAATCATGTAATCAAACTATACACAGAATTACATCAGTACAAATCTCATTAACATTTGTTAGAACTGATGCAATGTAACTGAAGGCAAATTGTGGAAGAGCATCACCATTCCTGCAACAATTAGGACTTGAAAATCTGTGACAAGATTTTGAAATCCCACATGGCCACAGAAGAGTTAAATTCAAGGGCATCCACAAAACACCTGAAATCAGATCAGGTACAGGGAACAAAAATAGTAACTCTCATAGGCTAGGGAAAGGAGGTAGAAGCAAGTATTAGAATTGCTAAGGAGGGCTAAATCTGGGGAAGACAGAGCAGTGGGAGAACTTGCCTTAGCCATATATTGATTTTCTGATGTACCGAGTAGCACAGAGGAGAAAGGATATGGAATTGAGCCTGAGAGAATGGTGGTGTTCATGCAGCAGTAAATAGAAGTGAATTATCAGGCTATAGAGAGAGGAATACCTGTGGATAAAACTCCCAGACTTATAGAAATTATTATTCGTAGGACCACTGAAGAGCAGTCTAGCTCCTGAATGGTCCATTAAGTTTTGAGTTGTGAGGGGAATTGGCAGGGAGGCTTAGGGATAGAAATGGAGCTTCATCAGGTTAAGGTGAACGCAGAGCATGAAATTCACTTACACCATCTCTAATGGAGAACTCTAATTTCAGACAAGTTAGTCCTCATCTTTTTGAGGAGCAGAGGATGGCAGTGTTTTAAGACCTTATCAGTTGTCCTATTTCGTTTCCTTCATTTTAAGAAAGGAGGAAACTACTTTCTTGCAAGTGGAGCTATATTCCACTGTGGGAGTGACAACTTAATGGATTGCAGTGTTACTTCTGGAAGCATATCAGTCCTGTTTTGCAGGTCCTCAAACCAGGACAGGAGGGAACCCAGCACAAGGGAGACAAGCTGAGAATGACTGATTTGAACAAGATTAGAAAGCAAGCTTGTGTTGGAAGTTGGCTTTTAATATCCGAATGTCGGATTTTTTGATGACTTAAAAAACAAACAAACCAAAATCGTGCATTTTGCAGGCTTGTTACATCTGATCAATATTAAGCTTACCCCTGTGCTAAACTGGAATGAGGTCCAAAATGGCAACCAAGGAAAAATGTTGATCCAAGCTTTTACTTGGATTAAACTAGGAAAGAACTTTTCACTGACTTCAATGATTGCTGTAGCATCTCCAAGCATTGCTTAAAAAAATAAAACCAAAAACTTTTAGTGATGATCTGCAGATATTAACTCCACATTTGTTGTTTTTTAATAAGTTATCAGTAAGGTGTCTTCAGAATGTCCATAGCTGATTCAATTGACTAAATTTGAACTATGAGTTTCTTGCTATTACAGCTCTGTGAGATCTGTTTTTTCCTCTGTGGGGTTTTCATTGCTCCCTGCAAGCCATCAGACTTTTTGAACTGTGTCAATGTCATTAGGAATCAAATAATAGATTTCTACAGCATGTGAGACAGAGGCTGGTCAGATGTAGATGATCTACTTACCTTAATCACTAGTGTCATGCTTATTCTAAAGTATGTCTGCATACACTGCCATGAAGGAGTAGGATCTTGAATTAAACTCCTATATGCCCTTGAGAAAGCATTAGAGACTAAGATGAAGAAGTTGGAGGAAACAATACAGTCAAAAGTGATAGGGGGGCTCTCTTTTCCCTCTACACCATTGGAAGAGCAACGTGCAAGAAAAATTATTTTGTCCTTTTTCTGATCAATCTCAAAATAATAACAGTGGTTTTTCTGTTGTTTCTTTAACCAGCCTGTTTAGTATATGAAGCTGTAGAAGTGAGAGAAGGTGCTGTCACTCTGGATTACGAGTAGCACATTTTAACCATGTAGGCCTCCTCCTGCTTGCCAGAATGTATCACTGGGAGACAGCTGTTTTTTTTGTTTTCTGTTCAGATACAGAATGTTATCAATCAAGTTGTTATGCTCCCTGCTCAGAAAACAAGCTTTTTTCCTAAGCTTAAAATAAAACTTAATTCCTTGAAGATACACACTTACTCTTATGTATGAGATATTATAACTACTAAACCAAAATTAATTTTTTCTTCTCCTGAACATAGTCTATTTATCTCTATTGAAGCCAACACAGAGATTTCCACTGTTTCTCCTCCTCTCTCAACCAATACTTGTCCCTGTTCCCACTCTCCATGAAAACTCAGACCTTATTGAACTGCAGACAAAGACAGTATAAACTGACTTTCTACAAATAGCGGTGTAGTTAAGAAACAGAAGTACATTTAACATATGGAATAGAAATCAAAGTGTTTCTGAAATGTGTTTCAACATCCCTAGAAGAATGATTGTATCCTGCCAGCACATTATACTGCCTGGAGTGTATCTGTCTTCTGGACTTTAGATTTTGCTATTATGATATTGCAGTTTAAAATTTTTCATTTCACTGTTTCATTCACAATCACTGTTGCAATGGACTCTAAGAGTAGTCATTTTTTTAACACTCACTGCCCATATTTTGTGTTAGTTTAAACCATAAGCAGCAAAATTTTGCTGCCAACATTGAAAAGAATTGTGATCAGAAGACAGAGCTGCTTTGAACCAAAATTCTTCTTGTCAACCTTTCAATAAAAAAGTTGCTTGAATAAAAATACCTCTAGAAATGTGGTGTGAAAGATGTACTTCTGAAGCATAAAAGGGTTTTTTAAGTGTTTATTAAATCTCACATTTCTTAGGAGACATAATTGAAATGGGATTCAATGTTTTTAGACAAATAATCAGGAAGGGGGGGGGTTAAAGAGAAAACGTGGAGCACATCATCCTGTTGAAATGTGTACACACAAGATTGAAACCTATAGCAAGACAGTGAAATGCAGATGCCACGTGAAAGGACTTCTTCATATGAGGTGCAAGAAGATTGATTCTTGACTCAGAACTGTTAATGTCCTTGAAGTAAAGGAAAAAAAAGTGGGGGGGAAGATAGTCTTCTACTACTGATAATGGCCAAGAATTAGAACTATAAATGGATATAAAACTGCAATTTAGAAAGGAAGCAACATGAGTTTCCTTGTTGAGTTGTATTGCTCTTCAGCAAGAAAGCATTCACTTAGCAGCAGTGCTACAGCTCTAAGCACAGCAATAAACCTTTTAAAATGTCACTTTTTTCCAGCATTAACCTAATGATAAAAGAGAGAGGCAATTGCAAAAGCCATTCTTTATTACACCATGCAGCTCCCAGAAACTTCATCAAAATCAGGAGGGACCCCTTTTTGCTCTGATTGCCTGACCCAGAATCTTTAATCCCCTTTCATTAAAACCATGCTGCTTTGTTTTCTCAGGAATTGCCTTCTGAGCTTTTGGAAATCACCAGGCACAGACACAGAGCAGAGCTGAAGGCTAGGCCAGAGCACAGCTCTGACACCTGAATAGCAGTGTTCTGCACTGAGGTGACAGTCATTTGGATGAGATGTAAAACTGACATCCCATTAATGAATGATAGTATTAAAAGTGTCACCATATTTGATTAAAACATCTGCTTAGACTTCAAATCAGGTAAGCAGTTTTCTTCAATACTTCAACAGCACTTAATAACATGTCGCTGTGATTCAAAACTGATAAAAGAGGCACTTGTATCAATGGATTTGGTTTTACATTCCCTCCTTCCCTTTGAAGAGTTTCCATTGGGGTGAGGCTTGGTTTTTAAACAACACTAAACTTTCATGTTAAAGTTTGGGAGCTATTGGGAATTGGAAAAGATTTTTAAGATTTGAAACCTGTCCCAATGCTCAAGTATTTCAGAGTCTCACAGGGTTTTGTCCTCTGTCAGGCACTCGCATAGGCCCCCCAGCATCTCTCAAACTCTGGCAGGATATGTTGGACTCCATCAGCATCTAACAGATTGTATAGCGTCCATTAGACCACACGCTATTAGGAGTGTGTAATATTATCTATGTATTTATAATTTTGGGTTTATTATATAGCCTTTGTATTTAATATATAATTATATTCTATAATCATGTGACATATATTTATAGAAATGCTATGCAATAATTATAAAAGTAGTTTAGAGTTTATAGTGATGTACTGACAGAGTCTGTGAGAGGGAACTGGAGCTTAATGGACTCCAGCAGAGTGGGACTCACACTTCAGGATCTACTTAGACCCCCACAGACACTGCAGAATCCGTTACTCTACTAGATTCCTATGGACTCCCTTCGACTGTGTTCATGGGTGGTTACGAACCTGTTTATGTCATTCACAAACTCTAACATTCACTAACTCTAACAAACTCTATTAATTGATTCTATCAGAATACATTAACTCTAATCTATACACTTATTAGTATAAACTTTGTATAAACCTTTCCTGCCCTCTGTTTGTTAGTATCCATCACCTGTTAAATTCAAGTTCATATAATTGTGGTACTGGTTAAAATAGCTACAAAGTCAGTCACAGTTTGCAAGAGATCCAGGAGACTAACTGAGCATCTCAGACTCGGGCACCCTGAACAAGCTGACTGAGACAGGCTTGAGCAGGACATACTTCAGGAATTTTACTTTATTCCCCTGTTTCCTTTCCTTCTTTTCCCACCCACAAAAAGAAGGGTGATTGGTATTTTACAGAAAAACTGCAATGAAAATGGGGTTGGTGCAGGGCTACGTTTTTCTAGGAGTTAAATACATCAGTACAGCTCCAGCTGGTAGAAGAGAAAAACTGAGTATAACAGATTAATAGCAATGATGCAATGAATGAGAAATGAGGGTTTCCCTGTTTGAGCAGCTGATATTCTCCCATAAAGAATGACTGTCTTGAAGACTGACAGAGGATGTAGACGTATTTGACTGCAGGACTGTCCCTCTAGGAGCAGAGGCGACAGCAGGCAGAAAGCCTGACACCTAGCTGCCAAGGACACCAATTATCTCTTTCTAGAGAGATCAGGTCCTTGCCATTCTATATAAGGGCACATTTGCACAAGCAGCATGGACTTGAAGGAGCTTGCTCTCTCATCAGTAGTAACATGTAGTTCAGCTCAGATATGCTGGCAGGAAGCCAGCTGAAGATGTACATTTTGCAAGTCCTGCTGGTCATGCTGCTGGCGAACTGGTGGGCTAAAACACATTTGTGTCATAGCTTGGCCACTGGATGATAAACTAATTGCACTCCAGTTTCACAGTCCTGCAAGCCACAAGTCCCATAGCAGCACACTGATTCAATTTATCATAGAAATCGGGAGCGTATGAAGATTTGCCATCTGGAAGTGTCTAGAGCCCATACTGTCTGAGGCTCTCACTGCCCACATGGGAGAGGGTGCATTATGTCCTTCGCCAGAAGGTTATCAACACTTGCATCCCATTTCAGAGGCAGAAGTGCTCAGAGTCGTAATACTACTGTCTCTGAAAAGACTGTTGGAAGCTGGGTAACACTGTCGGATTCAGTGGTAAAATGAAGGACAGCAGGGATGTTGCCAATTTGTCTTGTGTAGAAGATCCAGGGCCTTTATGATTTTCTCCTAAGCTGAACCTTTTGTGGTATGTTTTCTCTGTGATTGTGGTCCATGGGTTTGCAGCATGCCTGATGTTTCTTCTCACTGCAGTCACTGCTCAGGAACATTTCAAATCTTCAGAACTGGCAGAGGGCAAGACTGCTACCCCAGCACTAAGTCCAGCTTTCCAAACTGCAAAGCCTGTTTCCCTTGGCAGTGAAAATCATGCATTGCAACTGGTTGTGATTGCTCTCTGGTTAAAGACAGTGTGATAGAAAATGCCTGAATTCACCAGTAAAAGCATATTCAGCAGAGTAAGTGATCCTATCTTATTTTCACCACTGTTTCTCTTATGAAAACTGCACCTAAAACCCAGAAGACGAGGTGTCAGAAAGACCTTTAGAGTGAGTTGTTAGACCATGCAATCTTATTTGAGGTTAACGGTCCATTTACAGTGCTGTCCTGTTCATAATAAGGTGACAGTATTGTTGCTTCAGAGCTAGCTTAGGTCAGTCAGGCACAGAATACTAACAATCACTGTTTCTTACCCATAAAACTAAGGGTATATTTTTCTGCATAGATTTCAAAAGCCCAGATTTTCTACACAATTACTTCTGTGTAGAAACTTAACATAAAACCGGTTTGAACAATCAGGACTTTAGTGTACCCACTTCCTTGCTTATTGGTTTTTCTTTTCTCCTTCCCTACTCCCTTGGCACAGGTGGAGTGATGGATGCTTCAGTAGTCTAAGCATACCCTAAGCAAAAGCTGGGAGGAGGATTGCCTCACACCTCCTACCTGCCATAAAAAATTCAGAGTAAAGGAAATAGTGCAAGTCAAGTGTGCAGCTAAACCAGTCACTTTAACTCTGAAGAGACTAGCCAAGACTCTACAAGACTCTCTATTTGCAAAGAATTGGAAATTATCTTGCGTACTATTTGATCATTCCCAAGATTTGCTTGCTCTGTCACTCAGAATGCTTTGAACTCTTTGGACATTACTAGACCCCTTTTCTCATTATTCTTTTAGCAAAGAGACCAGTATAATGTTCCTGGTAAATACATGTGCATACATGATTGTTTACAGGCTGTTAAAGCCAAATTCCCCAGAAAGACTGACTTATGGAAATGTAACATCTTGATATGATTCAATATAGTAAGTGAAAAGTTATCCTGTGAAATGTTGTCCTAAGAGAAACATTTTGTATTGCCATTCTGATGTATTTTGATGCTGGAGAATGTAATGACACTGTATATGGCATTCTTGGCATTTAACAGGCCATTGCAAACCACTCCTTGACATCCTGGCACCCATTACGCATATGGAATGATCGTAGTAGAATGAAAAGTCAAATTTTAATTAAATTTACATACAACACACATGGAGATTTTTTTATTTTGGTGTGACCTTTCATAGCCTGAAAGTTCACAACTTTCAGTGATTAGATATTCTTTAACTTGATCACAGAGATCACTTAGAGAAAGACTTTGTCATACTTGAAGATTTTAATTGATCACAGAATCATAGAACGGTTTAGGTTGGAAGGGACCTTAAAGATCATGTAGTTCCAACTCCCCTGCCATGGGCAGGGACACCTCCCACTAGACCAGGTTTCTCAAAGCCCCACCCAGCCTGGCCCTAAACACCTCCAGGGATGGAGCTTCCACGACCTCTCTCAGCAACCCGTTCCAGGGCCTCACCATCCTCAGAGTGAAAAATTTCTTCCTAATATCTAATCTAAATCTACCCTTTTCCATTTTAAAGCCATTCCCCCTCGTCTTATCACTACATGCCCTTGTAAAAAGTCCCTCTCCAAATTTCCTGTGGGCCCCCTTTAGGCACTGGAAGGCCACTATAAGTTCTCTCCAGAGATTTCTATTCTCCACGCTGAACAACCCCAACTCTCTCAGCCTGTCCTCATAGGAGAGGTGTTCAGCCCTCTGATGCTATAATATTGTCTAGGTTTCTAGGCCTGTAAGATATTGGTCTGATTAGCTATGACATACAGAAGTGTGTTTGATTTAATGTTCAAATCAGAAGCACTTGAGGATGGAATTTTGATTCAGCTTATCCTGCTTTTAAAATTTGAATCCTGTTTTTCCTGTCATACGGAACACAAATGGGATTAGCATCAGACAATTCAATAGTAACTCAAGTGTGCAGCTGGGTTCCTGCATTGTGAGACTGAGTTATGGATGGTTTATCAGATTCTTCCAGTATATTACAGTGGGTCCAAAAGAAGTTGCCTGAGAAACACCTTTTTTAGGCGTTTTCTCCATTGTTACAATGATCCATTCCAAGTGATTTGAGAAGAGTAAAAGCTCACATGGGATTTTTTTTATGCACTAAGAGTCAATAGATTTGGGAAGAAAACTGCAAGATATAATATGTCTGAGCATTATGACTCTACCAAGAAGAACATGGCAGCAGTCTTCTCAACATAGTATTTAACGTATTTTATATCCATTATTTTATTTGTGATTTTTCAGTGCAACAAACTATTTTTATAAAGCTGAACTTAAAGATAATACTGTCTCCTTTGATTAATATGAGTGAAAAGAAAAGCTGTCCTGAAGTGAAGATATTACAGATGGCAAGGTATTAACAATAATAAGGAAATACATGACATAAAAAGAATTTATGGAACTGAAATAATGAGTATTCCTTTACCTCTCATATGAACTAAAGGTTCACTTTCATGTATGAACACCTTTTTACATACTTTAAAAGTTCTCTGACAGACCTCTTCTTGCTGAACCTTTGATACGAAAAGTATATGCAATCTAACTGAAAAATAAAAGACAACTTTCAATACTATCTCAGATCATCTTTGATGTTTTCTCATTTCCACATTGCCAGTAACAAAATTCTGCCTCTGAAAAGTTCTCGGTGTGTTATGTTTCATGACCCATGAGAGGGAAATTGCTTGCAGCACTCTTCAGGAAGGCATGAACATGATCTGGTTTAGGACCCAGGTCAGCAAGGTCTATCCCTGCAAAGCCTTGGTGTCATCAGCTCAGTTAGTCTCTGCAATCCTCATTCTCAGTATAAAATTAAAGCTGTAAATAGATGGACTTCCGAAAGCTGAAAACGCTGTGTGTGCTGTATGAAAGTTATAAATGAATAATTTTTAATTTATCCTCATGTGAACGTCATGTGAAATCTTCACACACTACAGCTTTATCACAGTTGCTTTTGGAACAATTTGGGATGATTGTCAATAGTGTGATTGTATCATATATATAGTGTATCATGTTTTCACAGACATCAGTTATGATTCATTATTTTTATTTACTTTTATCTATACCAATTTTCTCCTTGGTTTCATTAATATAATGTATTTTTTCCTCTCAGTTTCTTTCATTAAATCAGTAGTCCACTATTATGTTTCCTGTTTAGTTTTGACAGTGTTTCTTTGGTTAGTAGAATTTGAAGCCCTATAATATCCTTCTCTATGTCAGAACACACCGTTAGAGCTGTATTGACACCAGTTAATTTTTGTTTGTCAGCACCATACCCTTCTAGAAAGGCATCACAGCTTGATTTTCAAATTTAATGCATGGTTCATAAAATTTTTATTTTCTTTTGCTGTCACTGGTGTACAGTAGTAGGCAATGCAAAGCTAACTATTATGAAACTAAGAAAGTAGGACAGTCCTCAGAAGATTAACTAAAATCAATTAACAGAGGGAATGAAGTCACCAGTGGCTTTTGATGGTCGTCCCCACCAATATAGCCATTCCCCTTCCAGGACATGGAGGGATTACTTTAATGGAAAAAAGTAGCTGGCTTCTGGGCTTCAACTGCCAACAGGAGAGCCAGCTAATTTTGAAAGCCACGAAGGATTTTCTCATTTGAACATTTCTCTCTGAGGCAGCACATTGAAATAACTAAAGTATTTCATATTTTAAAATGAAATTGTTCTAATATTGATAGGTTACTTGCTTTCATTTTTTTCACTATGGAATTTGTTTATTCATCATTTTGAGAAAGGTGATGAGCATTTTGATCCAAATATGTTGCTTTCAATATAATCACAGTGCAAAGTGATTGTAAAGTCAGTATTATGTGATGTTCTGCTGAGCTGGTTGCAATGAAAACCCGTATTGCATTTAGTTAATGTTCCGCAGTAGAATAAATGACTACTTAAGAGTTTATGGGAAATAGGTAATGAAATCCATACATTTTCATAGGACTTTTGCTTGAGAAGGACCTTACGCTACACCTGGATTTGACTCCCTCCAATCATGCTGTCATTTTCTTTTCCCTCTTTTTATACACTTTATCTTGGGTACTGTTTCCATTTATATCTCCGAATAATATAAAAATAAGAACCTAGCAAAATATCAGTTTGCCTCATAACATAACATTCACGTCTTAGTAACTTCACATACTTTAATCAGCTTGCACTCTTGTTTTCACTGTGGATGTAAGGTCATGTGTGGTTTTTAAGAGCATAGGAAGGGCCCAGACATGAGAAGGTCATTCGTGTTATTTTCAAAGCACTATCAGCCCACACAGTATACTGTATGTCCATATGTTAGTATTACTAGCATTCCTTGGACAGATACTGCATATGCTAAGATACTAAGTAACTTAATGTGAGTTTCACATTTATTTCCATTTCCCCACAGATTTCCATGTACTCGTGAGAGACTAAGAACATCTTTCCACCTCCTAGTTCACGTGTCGTGACTGATATATACCATAAGACCTAATCAAAAATTAGTTTTGAGATAAAAACTTCTTTCTTTTGTTCTTTTATTTTTTTTTCATTATATGTTTGTTTGGAACATAATTTTTGTATTACACTAATTCAGAAATAATATTGTCAGTAATTATTTAAGGGTAAATTCTCATTCTACTTTCTTTAACTAAGAGTGGACACTGGACAAATGTGTGCAAGAAGCATAGAAATATTTCTCTGAGATTCAAATGTCCGTATTTTGTTTACAGTGAGACCGTCTTGCAGTTTTTCCCACATCTCTTTCCATATTCTTTTCATGCAGATTAACTTGACTACCATATTGACTTCATTCATACTTGGGCACAAGGGACTGGATTGCTTCCTACATTATTTCCAAGGAGAAAAAAATAGCTGTGGTCAGCTGAAGAGAAAGCAGCCATGTTACTAAGGCTTTGAATTCTTGCACTGAATTGTCTAGATACATCTTCTAATTGCCCTCAAAACTGTTTTCAGCAGCTCACAATACAAAGGAAGTTCAGCTGTGGCTGGAAACCTTCATCCAGCTGTCTGGTCACTATATCCATCTGGCAGTCCATGAACAAATACAGCTAAAAAGACTGGAGAGAACAGCTTTGGGAGTCACAATGACTTTAATAAAACCTCAAAAACTTTCTGACTCATTTTGCCATGTGTAGAATTGATGCACAACAATTGTTGTGTCATAATAACTATAACACTACCTATGATGGTGTTGTGAAATCTGTGGGGTCAATCTGGAGCAGTAGCAGTGTTTAAGGTTAAAACAAAACCTCTATTACTCCATGATATCATAAATTCTAAGACATTGTTGATATCTGGACGGGTTTATTTTAAGCTCTTGTAAAATCAGCTTCTGGTTTCTTGTGACATAGGGACAGAATACTAAATACAATGCCACATTCATATATTCTTAGACCATATGGAAGTATATGATTCTTTAAGAAAGAGCTCACTTTTAATTTGTGTGTATATATTTTCCTACCTCTAAGTCTTGTTTATAGTTCTCAGTATTACTGTATTCAGATTGAAAACCAACACCAAACTATGATGATAGCTACTAATCCAATATACAGAACACAAATATTCAGAGTTCTGAATATTCTTAAAGAATTGTCTGTTTTATCAATGTTGGGTAAACAGATTTACAGGAGTTAAAATCCATGCTGAGGAACAACTTGTGAAGATATGTGTTTATCAGTACAGTCTTATTTAAACCCTGAGCACTAATTTAGCACATAAACTGCTACTTGTAAAGTTTTTACATGACTTTAATTCTTATTACTTCCATCTAATCTTCTAGGTTATAAGAGGCTACTTATGTACAACAAAGGAGTGGAAATTTTAGCTTAGGTTAACTCAGTAATTTATTTCCTGTTATAGAATCTTTAACAAACAAAATTCAAAAGAAATCTCTCTGGGATTACACAGTTTGTTTTTGCTTTCTCTCTTGTGCTTGTCCTGTCTGATTTCACCCTCTCAAGGAAAAGCATTTCTCTCTTTCTTTCTCCTTCATACATGCACTAATCCTCTTCTAATTTCAGCTGTTACTGCAATATGGAAATCAAAGCTGCTTTGCCATGTTTAAAATGTATTATTAATGCATGCAGATAAAGGAAAAATGTCCAGAGGATATTATCATTTTGATATCTATTTTACTGTCCTCTGCCAGACAATGAATCAGAAATGTCTCAAACATCTCAAAAAGGTTATCATGTGGGAGGAGAATTCTATTACTGTTGTTGAAACTCTGTGTATGATGTCAATAAGCGAAGCAATAAATCTATTTAAACCAAAGAACTCATAGATGTACACCTTAATCTTATGCTTCCTGGATTTGTTTTGTCAACCCAAATATGACAAAGATGCTGATTTATATACCTCAGGGTCAAAGATACAAGGAAAGACGTGCTGTTACTGTAAAATTATAGAATGAAAGTTGCCATGCTCTTCAGTGGCTCTATAAAAAGTAGTGCATCCCAGATTCAGTGATGGAACAGGAGCAAAAGTGGTGTATATTAGAGCAATCTGGCTTTTGTGTCTAGATTTCAAAAAAAAATGTTGCATTTAGCCTTACTCACAAAATCTGATATTCAATTACTGACATGAATGACTCCCCTTCCCTCAGAATCTTAACAAGCATTCAAGCCTTGCTGGTTTAAACAATAAAAGAGAACAAATGATTGATCTTTATTATATGATTCAGCCCTATAATAAAATATATCTGTCAATAAGAGTTCCAAGCATATTTCACAATTTTTACTTAGCCAAAGGTATTATTAGAACAGAGTATTTAGGTATTGCAGTTTAGCTTAGGTGCCTTTACACTTTCTCCAGAGTTATGATCTGATTATTTAAATCAATTATTTTTTTTCTGCTTAGTTAAGTAATGAGCATTTTTTCAATAACAAAAAAGTCATATTAATTCCTCTTACTGTTCATCTACTTCATCTTCCTTCAAAAGAAAGGTAAAGATAAGCAGTACTAATCCAGTTTCTAAAATACAGAAGCAGGAGCAGGGAATATGAACTTTTGCCCTTGCTTTAACATTTGCAACAAACGTTGTTCGGCAACTAGAACAGGGCAAAGCACTTTTCTGTATGCTGATACATGGGTGTGCTCAATTATTCTCAATTTTCTTCAGAAGGACTTTGGAGGTAGCCATTTGAGTGAAACACTTTGTCGGACAGAAGCCCAACCTCCCTGTGCCTCTATGTTCTTTCTCTGAAAGCCATTATCTCCACCATTCATGCTGGAACACCTGTGCTTCTCCATGGAAGCTCTGTCCACAGTCTAAGCACACTTCCAGCTCCAGTGCTGGGACTCAGCATCTCCCACAGTTCCTCAGCAGTGCAACACTGAAAAGTGACAAAAGTGACCTTTTAAGGATTTATATTTATCTATTGCAATTTGTAAGGGAAAAGTCATATTTAGAACCCATTTTAACACAACCATTGAAGGCACGTGTTTGGTTTTTATTTTATTCCACTCTTTTTAAACATATTTTTATTTGTATTCAGGATACATAATCATATAATCATACAACAAAGAAATATTTCAGCCAGATGTTTACAGCAGATTGTGACTACAGAAATAATCAGATGAGAACAGCTTATAAGGAGGGTAGGATAAAGAACAATATCAGTTTATATAACTTGGAGCTATATAAGAACGCAATTAAGAATTTTGCCTAATTTTGAAAAGAAAAGACAACAATGAACCGTTTCTGAATAGCACATCAACTATTCGCATTTTGTTATGAATTAAAAGGTAATGTATGGTTTACATACCAAGAAGCAGCATTTTTAGGTGGCAGTTGTAGACGTCAGGAAAGACTAGCAGTTAAACTTAGTCTTATATTTTATTTTATATTTTGCAGTATTTTTTTCAAAGTAGGATAAATTTCATGAGAAAATTTCTTCTGAATCTCACTTTCTGCTTACTTCCAGAAGTAAAGATAGGGTCAAATGTTTCAGGATGACCACTAACTTGAAAGACCAGTCTCTTTCAGTCACTGAGGATAAAACTTTAAAAAGTTAACTTTTTTCACTAGGCTGTCTCAAAGCTGATTTTGTTTACACTTCACTCCTGAATTCTATTTCTCTCCTATGACTATTCCTCAAAAATCCACATTTCAGTTTATGAGACCCAGAACTGAAATCGTCAATTATTCTTCCCCAGGAAATAAAAGAAAGGATAAGCCTATGAGCACCTTGAAAAATGCCTGTAGTTTTCAATGACATGATCATTTTGATTTTTTAATAATATATATTATATATTTTGATAATATACTGTGCAAAAATATTTTCCTGAGAAACAGAAATTTACCTTTCTGTGAAACAAGTAATTTCTAGATGTATAGTGATAGGCAATTAATGTTTGACTTCTTAGGTTCTAAGGGAATAAATTTAAGATTACTTAACTTTGTTTTTATTAAAGTCCTGTACACGTATAGTTCCAGACAACTGGGTGATGTAAAGTGGCACAGTTCTACAGTCTTCACCAATTCTGTGTTGATTTACTTATGCTGAAGTTTGGTCAGCAGCATACATGCTCATAAACAGCTTTGCCTTTTTTTTTCAGCTTGTTTTTGTCATTCAGGCCAATGATGTGTAACTACAGACTAGTATGTCTGCCATCACCAGTTTGTGATGCCAAAATGAAAAGACTCTCATAGTATATTTTTCTGGTCTGCTTCATTTTTATGTTATTGATTTGTGAAACACTTAAGCAAACTGAATTCAAATAAAAATCAGTAGGTTTCTGAAGAAAGAAGAAAAAAACTGTTCATACCTGTGTTTGGTTTTCAAACCTCAGAACAGGCTGATGAAGCATTTTCAGTTAATACACTTTTTTGCCTCTATTCTAGCATGAAAGCTTCTATTTCTTGGAGTCCTAGACCTGGGGCACAAGTTTTAGCTTTCAGGTTTGACTGTTCAAAGTAATTAAACAAATACATGGAAGATAAATCCACCTGTGTGTTGTTAAACAGAATTACCTATGTGAACTCTTAGGTTCAGTGGGTCTGTAACTAAAACCGATATAATAATTACTAGCTGGAAACCAAGTAGGTGTAAGAATTTCTCTCTATATATCCTGTTATTTTTCCTTCACTTCTCCTGAGTGTCCATTGCCAGATGCTGAATATTTGGCTAAATGAATCTTTGGTCTGGGCTAAATGAATCTTTGGTCTGATCTAAATACCCTGTGCTTCAGATCAGAGAAAAAAAAAACATTGCAGTCTCTTCTCATCCCAGGCTGGACACTAAGCCAAGAGCACTGCTCATAAGTCTCAGAATCAGAGAAAAAACAGGACAGAAGCAATGTTAAGTTGTTCCTTACCTTCAAGACAACTTCATACACATCTGTGTCATTTCTGAAAAATATTCTTCTAATCTAGTCCCTACAAATTTTCACTGGCTAAAGCTTCTTAGCTATTGCAAACTTTGTTATTTAGTTATTATTTATTAGTTATTATTTAGTTATTATTTATTATTTAGTACTTTTTTTGTACTTCCAAGTGCTTCAGACTCTTCTTTTATTTTTTGCCCCAAGTGTCTAACCTGAATCTTCCTTTCTGAAACTTAAGGCCACTATTTCCTGGCCTGTTCAGCAGGGACAGGAGACTAATTATTCATCTTTGGCAGAAGGTAGTACATATTTGAAGACTGTTTCTACGTCTCCCTTAAATTTTCTTTTTTTGTAAGCTTAATAACCCCAGTGTGTTCTCTCCTTCTGCAAAAGTCGTAACTTTCAGATGTTTGATCAATCTTTTTGCTGTCCAAATGGTCCACTTTGTTCTTGAATTGTGGTGCCCAAAATGAACACAGTACATCACCTAAGGCATCGCCCATACTGAAAACAGTAATTACTGTATGTGTCTTGCAGTCGGTATGCTTCTTTAGACATCCCAGTATGATGCTTTTTCACCACAGCATGACATTGTTGACAGTAATGCATTTGTCCTCCACAGAGGTTTATTATTTGATAAATTACATAGCAACATGTGTATAAATACATGTATTTGGGACTGGAGTTTCCAGAGGGTCTTTTAATTTTTCCATAGAAAACATACAGTATAAAATTTATTGACTTAGCAAAAGCAAATTAAAGTTTTATTGACTCCTGCATAGCAACATTACTATTCTAATTATGCAGGAGATTTGGTGATAGTGTAGCGTATTTTCCTTTAATTAATTACACACATTTTATTTTGTAAACATGCTTTGACTCTTCTTGTAGGAGTAGAATGATTTCTAAAGGAAATCACACATAAATCACACATAAAGGAAAACAAAATCAAGAACTCTTCTAAATTCAAGTCCTATATGTTTCAGAAAAATATGAGCTTCCTCTCCTTCTCTGGCTTCTCCACATTGCACTTGACTCCCATCCAGTTCATTCAGAACAGAGAAGCAGCCTAACAGCCTCACCTTCCCACACAGCAAAAAAAAAAGAAAACACACTGTCATGACCCTGTAGAGCTCAGGCTCCATCACATCTTCACTCTTGCTTCTCTGACTACATCTTTCTCTTGCGGACCTAGGTGAGATGATCCTGTACTCAGATGAGACATACAGGATGATGTGTGGTGACAGATGGTGCAGAGAAGGCAGAGTTGCTAAATGCCTTCTTTGCTTCTGTCTTCACTGTTCGAGCCAGTCCTCAGGAAACCCAGACTTTGCAGGTAACAGAGAAAGTCTGGAGGAAGCAAGACTTTCCCTTCGTTGACAAGGAGCAAGTTAGAGACCAGTTAGATAAACTGGATATCCACAAATCCATGGGGCCTGATGGGATGCACCCTCGAGTGCTGAGGGAGCTGGGGGAAGTCATTGTTGGGCCGCTCTCCATCATCTTTGAAAGGTCCTGGAGGACAGGTGAGGTGCCTGAGGACTGGAGGATAGCGAATGTTACTCCAGTCTTCAAAAAGGGTAAGAAGGATGACCCGGGAAACTACAGGCCGGTCAGCCTCACCTCCATCCCTGGAAAGATGATGGAACAGCTTGTGCTGGGTATCATCTCAAAGCACCTGGATGAAAAGAAGGTTATCAGAAGTAGTCAACATGGATTCACTAAGGGGAAGTCGTGTCTGACTAATCTGATAGCATTCTATGATGAGGTCACTAGATGGGTGGATGAGGGGAGGGCAGTGGATGTTGTCTACCTTGACTTTGGCAAGGCTTTCGACACTGTCTCCCACATCATCCTCACTGGCAAGCTTAGGAAGTGTGGGATAGATGGATGGACAGTGGGGTGGATTGAGAACTGGCTAGCAGATAGAGCTCAGAGGGTTGTGGTTAGTGGTGCAGAGTCTAGTTGGAGGTCAGTAACAAGTGGTGTCCCTCAAGGGTCAGTACTGGGTCCAGTCCTGTTCAATATATTCATCGATGATCTGGACGAAGGGATAGAGTGTACCATCAGCAAGTTTGCTGATGACACTAAACTGGGAGGAGTGGCTGATACGCCAGAAGGCTGTGCTGCCTTACAGCGTGACCTGGATAGGCTGGAGAGTTGGGCAGAGAGGAACTTAATGAAATTCAACAAGGGTAAATGTAGGGTACTGCATCTGGGGAGGAATAACCCCATGCATCAGTACAGGTTGGGGGCCGACCTCCTGGAGAGCAGCTCTGTGGAAAGGGACCTGGGAGTCCTGGTGGACAACAGGATGACCATGAGCCAGCAATGTGCCCTGGCGGCCAAGAGGGCCAATGGCATCCTGGGGTGCATCAAAAGGAGTGTGGCCAGCAGGTCGAGGGAGGTCATCCTCCCCCTCTACTCTGCCCTGGTGAGGCCGCATCTGGAATACTGCGTCCAGTTCTGGGCTCCCCAGTTCAAGAAGGACAGGGATCTGCTGGAGAGGGTCCAGCAAAGGGCTACAAAGATGATTAGGGGATTGGAACATCTTTCATATGAGGAGAGGCTGAGGGATTTGGGTCTCTTTAGTCTGGAGAAAAGAAGATTGAGGGGGGATCTTGTTAATGCTTTCAAATACTTGAAGGGAGGATGCCAGGGGGATGGGAGCAGTCTTTTTTCAGTGGTGCCCATTGATAGGACGAGGGGTAATGGGCACAAACTTGAACATAGGAAGTTCCATCTTAACATGAGGAGGAACTTCTTTACTTTGAGGATAGTGGAGCACTGGAACAGGCTGCCCAGAGAGGTTGTAGAATCTCCCACTTTGGAGACATTCAAAACCCACCTGGACGCTGTCCTGTGCAACCTGTTGTAGGTGACCCTGCTCTGGCGGGGGGGTTGGACTAGATGATCTCCAGAGGTCCCTTCCAACCCTGACTATTCTGTGATCCTGTGATTCTGTGATAACTAAGGCTTTCACAGTGCAACTGCTTAAACCTCAATTTGCTGAAGTAGTGGGGGTTAAGTGGTTTAATCACCTTTATACTTCACACAGATCACTGGGGCTCAGTCCATTGTCTCTCCCTGATGCAGCAAATTATCCGAGCCAGTAATTACAGCAACATATATTTATATGTTGAAGAACATACTTGTTCTTTTGGAAAGATATTAAGAATTGCTGGAAATGTGAGTATCTTCACCAGACTTTATTTCCCTTGCAAATTGTGCAGATGACCAGTTTTAAGGTAAGTATGATGTAAAGGGTAACCTTTACCATTTTAAAGCTTTGGATAGCACTTAATTAGTGTGGGCTGTAAGTTTTTGTGTCTGAATGGAACACAAGTAAGAATGACACCCAAGAACAAACTATAAAGAAAACATACTGGGTTTAGCATATCTTGCTTCTTTTTCATTTTTCCACGCTGAGTTTGTTCTCTCTAGTTCCAAGCAGAGAACAGGTAATTTCTTCATCTAAATCACTCTTATTAACCTACAGTTTTCCTTAGATCCCATGTGTATTAATCTATCTTTGTATCAGGTCCTTTATTCTCCCAGCTGCTAAAGGTTGCACAGAGCAAGGAAAAGGTGAATGAGTCCTACTGCCAAAAGTTTTTGCCCTGGAAAGAAAAGCTCTGGCCTGCAGAGATCACTGAAGCAATGTGCTACCTCAGCCCTGCCTGACTGCTAATGGCTTGAAGGGCATGGTGGTTAATTTCTTTCTTGTTTTCTTCTGGCAATACTGTATACTTTGCCAAAATGGACATGTGCAGGCGCTGGGTAATTACTCAATGTTTCACTGCTTTTCAGGAAAAATAAACCAGTAAAATATGTAAAAATATTTCAGAAGAATGTAATTATTAAATAAAAACTTGTATTTTGTAGTTCCAGTAGCCATGGGATGGTGACATATGGACATTCACATAGTGCTGTTCACACGAGTTCTCACTTAAGTAGTTACTGCTACACGGACAGGTCTGCTTGCCATCTTCTGTTCAGCCATTAGTATACTACTGACTAAAGATATGACTGAAGATAAAGATAACTAGTATAATCTTTAAAAGCTTTCTTTTAAAAACTGTTCAGCGGTAAATTGCTACAGGATTGCCAGGGCTCACACCTGAGGTTTTGGGGATGAAGATGAGTTCCCAGCACATTTAGGAACAGGTTGGGCAGGGAGTTAGGGGACTCTAACTCACTTGACAGGGATTTAGAGGACTCCAGTTCTAGGAAAAAAAAAGCAGTTTCCAGCTAAGGGGACAACAACAAGCCTTTTTCAAGGGACTGGCTGGGAGAGGCTAGTGTTGCTAGTCCATACATCAGTCCAACCTCTACTTTATTTATATTGATATGGATGTGGTACTTGGAACGATGTATCAAGAGCTCTAATCTACATTCAGTGCTGCAGAACTGTTAGCCCCAACATGTCATTTACTTCTCAATTTTTGTTTTCCTTTGTTTCACTGTAACAATCAAGTTTAGAATAATGGAAGAGGTTAAGCAGATGTTCAAATAAGACTGAAACATTTGTTTGCTGACTATTACACACTGATGGTGCAGTATAAATAACAAATAATGCGGCCAAGAATCACAACAGCATGTCCCCGGGGAACAAATAATGATAATTAAGCCCTATTTCAGCAAAATACTTGAACACACATGTACCTTCTAAAATCCATGTTTAATCTATTAAATCAAGATTCAGTGTGGCAAGAGAAGTAGACACAGTGACTTGCCACGTGCAGAGCTCAGAAGATGGGGAAGCGGAGATAGTTTGTGATGCTATGGATAAACCTCGTATCGGCAAGGTGGCTAATGAAGGCTCTGTGGAATAATGGTCCAGCTCCTTGGGGCTGCCCTCTGTGGGCACCTGGAGGAGGATAAAGGTGCAGCGTGGTCAATGCTGCGTGCCCCGGCTCCCACTGCATTTGCACACCCTCCATGCCCTCACAAGGACTGTGTCCTGGTTTGAGATAAAACAGGACCAATTTTGTTCAGTAACTTTGCTTCTTAGCTAGGCCTCTTCTAACTACTGAAATTAACAGCATATTGTGCAGGCAATGTTCACTCTCTCAGAGTGATAAGACAAATGTTTATAGCTGATGCCCAGGCACGGTATGCAGAGAGGCTCTTGCTTATACTTATCTCTATAACAGCCAAGGCCAACCAACTTTGTTGTTTGCCACGTTGGAGGGCTGGAAGCAGAAAAGCACAGTGGGGTCCCACCTGCGGGGAGGAGTGGACAGGCCAGGTGACCCAAAACTGACCAACAGGGTATTCCATCCCATCTGCCTCATGCGCAGTATAAAAGCTGAGGGATCAAGGGGTCAGTGCTCTCTCTCTCTTTCTTCAATGGCCAACGTCTGAGGAGGACTCTGCCTGTTCATCTGCCTTTGGTCCTGATCCTGACTCAAGATCTGGAATCCAGTTCCTGTCCATCACTGAGTCCAGCCTGGGACTGCCCCAGTGCCAGCCGGTGTCGTGATTGTCATCCTGGGAGCTTGATACGGTTTTGTATATATTTCATTATTTTTCTTTTA
>VZSZ01008485.1:16316-115228 GCA_013398815.1 Ibidorhyncha struthersii | reverse complement strand
AGAAGTTTTCCAGAAAGGTAGGAAAATAATTAAGATTTCTGAAAGCAGATTTTGCTATAAAAAGAGGTAAAGTCAAGGGACCTGCGCAAGAGATCCAGTTTTTGGGAATTAAGTGGCAAGACGGACGTCGCCAGATCCCGATGGATATGATTAACAAAATAACATCTATGTCCCCACCTACTAACAAAAAGGAAACACAAGCCTTTTTAAGTGTTGTGGGTTTCTGAAGAATGCATATTCCAGGTTATAGCCAGATTGTGAAACCTATGAAGTGACTCGAAAGAAAAGTTTATGTGGGGCCCTGAGCAACGACAAGCCTTTGAGCAAATTAAACAAGAGATTGTGCATGCAGTAGCCCTTGGACCAGTCCAAACTGGATGGGACATTAAAAATGTGCTCTACACTGCAGCCGGGGACAATGGCCCTACCTGGAGCCTTTGGCAGAAAGCACCAGGGGAGACTCGGGGTCAACCCTTGGGATTCTGGAGTCGAGGATATAAAGGCCGACTATACTCCAACTGAGAAAGAAATCTTGGCAGCATATGAAGGAGTTAGAGCTGCTTCAGAGGTAATTAGTACTGAAGCACAGCTCCTCCTGGCGCTCCGATTACCAGTACTGGGCTGGATGTTCAAGAGTAAAGTTCCTTCTACTCATCATGTCACTGATGCTACCTGGAGTAAGTGGGTTGCCTTAATCACACAGTGAGCTCGGATAGGAAGCCCTAATCAACCAGGAACTGTAGAAGTGATCACAAATTGGCCCGAAGGCAAAGACTTTGGGATGCCACCAGAGGAGGTGGTGACACGTGCTGAAGAAGCTCCACCATATAATGAACACTCAAATAATGAGAAACAGTATGCTATGTTTCCTGATGGGTCTTGTCGTGTTGTAGGAAAACATCAAAGGTGGAGAGCTGCTGTATGGAGTCCTACACGACGAGTTGCAGAGGCTGCTGCAGGAGAAGGTGAATCGAGTCAATATGCAGAGGTAAAAGCCATCCAGCTGGCTTTAGATATTGCTGAACGAGAAAAGTGGCCAATATTCTGTCTCTATACTGACTCATGGATGGTGGCAAATGCTCTGTGGGGGTGGTTAAAGCAATGGAAGCAGAGCAACTGGCAGTGCAGAGGTAAACCCATCTGGGCTGCTGAATTGTGGCAAGACATTGCTGACCGGCTAGCAAACCTAGTCGTAAAGGTACGTCATNAGGTACCTCATGTAGATGCCCACGTACCCATGAGTCGGGCCACTGAGGAACATCAAAACAATCAGCAAGTGGATCTGGCTGCTAAAATTTTCCAGACAGACTTGGACTGGGAACATAAGGGTGAACTATTCTTAGCTCAGTGGGCCCATGATACTTCAGGTCATCAAGGAAGAGATGCAACTTATAAATGAGCCCATGACTGAGGGGTGGATTTAACCATGGACGCTCTTGTGCAGGTTATCCATGACTGTGAAACATGCATCGAAATCAAGCAAGCTAAACGGTTAAAACCTTTGTGGTATGGGGGACAATGGCTGAAATATAAGTATGGGGAGGCTTGGCAAATTGACTACATCACACACCCTCAAACTCGCCAGGGTAAGCGCTATGTGCTTACAATGATGGAAGCAAGCACCGGATGGTTGGAAACCTATGCCGTGCCCCATGCCACTGCCCGGAATACCATCCTGGGCCTTGAAAAGCAAGTCTTGTGATGACATGGCAGTCCGGAAATAATTTAGTCAGAGAATGGGACTCATTTTAAAACCAATCTTATAAGTAATTGGGCAAAAGAACATGGCATTGAATGGATATATCATATCCCCTATCATGCACCAGCTTCTGGGAAGATTGAGTGATACAATGGACTGTTAAAAACCACCCTGAAAGCAATAGGAGGTGGAACCTTTAAAAATTGGGACGAGCATTTAGAGCAAGCTACCTGGTTAGTTGACACCAGGGGATCCAAGTACCTGGATGTACTTGGTAGGTCATGATGAAGGATGGAGAAGTCCAATGTGCACCTCAAAGGAATTTAACCCTTGGTGAGAATACTAAATCCTGAACAGTATGATACTGGTCACTACATAATACTAAGTGTCCAATAAGTGTTTTTCAGAATAACCCAGTGGTGATGAAACCTGAGCTAGGTTTGTCAAATGGCGTCCAGCAAGCTCTTTGAGATGAACATACTACCTGTGGGCACAAACAACAATGAATTTCATACCATCTTTCCTGCCCTGAGATGAGATCCTGCAATCATGAACTCAATGGACTTAATCTTTTGTATATAAACATAAATTGTAGATGAGTGACCTGCATGTATCCATATATATCCGTATATACCTGTGTGTGTATAGATTTGATAGATGAAAGTAGTAGTAATCTGAGCAAGATGCAAATAGTATGGAATAAGGTGGAATGTCCTGCTTTGAGATAAAACAGGACCAGTTTTGTTCAGTAACTTTGCTTCTTAGCTAGGCCTCTTCTAACTACTGAAATTAACAGCATATTGTGCAGGCAATGTTCACTCTCTCAGAGTGATAAGACAAATGTTTATAGCTGATGCCCAGGCACGGTATGCAGAGAGGCTCTTGCTTATACTTATCTCTATAACAGCCAAGGCCAACCAACTTTGTTGTTTGCCACGTTGGAGGGCTGGAAGCAGAAAAGCACAGTGGGGTCCCACCTGCGGGGAGGAGTGGACAGGCCAGGTGACCCAAAACTGACCAACAGGGTATTCCATCCCATCTGCCTCATGCGCAGTATAAAAGCTGAGGGATCAAGGGGTCAGTGCTCTCTCTCTCTTTCTTCAATGGCCAACATCTGAGGAGGACTCTGCCTGTTCATCTGCCTTTGGTCCTGATCCTGACTCAAGATCTGGAATCCAGTTCCTGTCCATCACTGAGTCCAGCCTGGGACTGCCCCAGTGCCAGCCGGTGTCGTGATTGTCATCCTGGGAGCTTGATACGGTTTTGTATATATTTCATTATTTTTCTTTTAATTTTATATTAATATTTCATTAAAGTAGTTTAGTTCCTTCTAAACTCCTAAGTCTCTTTTTCCCTCCTCTGCCTTTTTCTTTGAAGAGGGATGGAGTGGAGCATCTGTCAGTCCCATCTGGGGTCCTCCATGTCCCCAGTGGCTGATTTGGCCTAAACCATGATACTATGAGAAGAGACTGGAGAAGAAGAGGGTACCCTTCTGTCCTCCTTCCAGAGCAGGGGTATGAGTTCTAGTTACAATCTCAGCATCAGTGTCAGCATATTTTTTCTTTGGCAATTAACGTGTCTCCAAATTCCATATTAATAAAATGATTAAGTTAATTAATTTTCATCAAGTCACTGGACACTGACCTTATCCCTGTTAGCATAAGTAAAGATTAATCAGGCAAGAAAACATACTTTCAAACCACATAGCTTGTAAATGCAATAAATTTTTAATGTGAAGATGAAAGAACTGTACATAATGCTGACAATTCACTCTCTGGACTTTCTTTACTCCCTGCTTTAGTAATGATCGAAACCTGACTTTAAATCTATGCCTGCCAGTCTAGGCAACTGATGTTTTTGAAGGCTTTTATTACTATCCTTCTGAATGAAAGTTATTAATTGTTATTCCTCAAAACTAAAAACTATTACAGTTCTCTGCTACCTTCTTCATTAAAATCCAATTTAGCTCTGCTCTACAGAGGTCTGACTTTTTTTTCTGTTGATTGGTAAATTAAATGAAAAATTCTTAATTTCAGAACACAGTATGGAAAATATTAGAGGGAATGATATACAGCACTTTATCACTCACAGTTATTTACTTTTATGTCTTCTATTATTTGATGTTTATGTGGAGATTTGCCATTTTATTTAACCTTCATGTAAGATTTCAGACAGTGATCTGTATATCAGGGTAATAAACCCACACCCCAGAAAGAATATTCTGTAGGATGGTAAGTAACTCTGGAAACACTATAAACTCTAAGTAGAAAAAGTATAGGAATTTTATTCAATGGTCTGAAAAGTATTCCTAACATCACAGACAGGTGACGTGGGTTATCAGTACAATATAAATAGTGGCAGAAGAAAATGTGTCTTCTGTGTCTGCAATATGAAGCCCATTCTCCTATGAAATCCCTCTTTCTTCAAAGCTCAGAAAGCTCCAAATCAGCATTTTGAATCAGGGTCATCGACACCATCTTTGTTCTCTAAGTAGAGGCATATTCTAGGTTATTCTCACACAGAGTGATAGTCAAATGGTTTTTATGTAGGAACATTTTATACATATAAATGTACATGGACACTTGTAAGTTTAATTTATCAATTAATATGGCTAACTGCTTACTATTTGAGCTAAGAAGGAAATTAACTAATAAGAACGAAATTAGTTGCTCACAATGACATAGGGCAATCATTGCAGCAGAATAGGTGCTAGCCTTACATTTCTGGCTATTTATTTATTTAGTGGATAGTTCCTCACCATAATATTTAATGTTGTTAGTATTTGTCTGGGCACTGCAGGTATCATTCAACTCTTTTAACTCTAGTTATGTAAGCTTATATTATCTCCTACATTTTCTTTTTAGTCAATGGACAAAGACAGATATGTCCAAACACATCTTTGAATTTTAAGGATTTCTATAATGTGAATAGGGTTAAGCCTATGGAAGCACTTGTTTCCGGTGATTAGGCATAGCTAAAATTAGGTGAGATGAATCCTACCCTGTGTGTCTTTGTCATCCTGTAAGAAGGTACTTTGTATCAGATCTGGCATGAAAGACTTTTCAGTCATTGCCGTGAACCCCAGTAATGATATGCAATCAGCAAAAGATTTTAATAACGTGACAAGTTCCTTATAATGAGCAGATCTAGACCACAAAAGCAAAGTCCCTTTCCACTTAAGGCAAAACGGTGAATTCAAAGAGGTGATGTCAGAGACATTAATAAAAATACTTTATACAAGACATGGGATAAGATAGAAAGTGTCAGCTGTAATGGGATTTATCTTGCAATATCTGGATTAATTAAAAGTGATTTTAGATTGTGAAAGATAGATAGGATTTGCTAATAATAGCAGTGGTGGTAACTCTGGACTAGATCTTTTGCTGCATAAGAATTGATTTTTTAAAAATATTTAATTCTATTCTTGAAAATTTTCTTGGAAATTATTTATATTACAATGTTAGCTTCAGAGGTAATGAACCTGAAGAAGTATAACCTGGTTTTCAGAATTCTTTCCACCAGACATGGATAATTTGATGAAATGTTCAAGCATGTAAATGACAAATTTTTGAAGGTAATTGTTAAATTGTTTAATTTCATTTTGGAATAAATGTTTGTTCTCAACCTTCTGAAGAAATAAAAAAGAGACTATGTACCTACTGCTAGTCCTTTGGTTCTTCCCATGCTTTCTGTCCATCAAACTGACTGTTCTACTTGGACAAGGTAATCTTAGAAATTCATTGAATCCTTGTTTCTGATTATGAATTATCTGCAATGACTTTGATTTCTGTAAATAAGCACCATTAAACAGAATGAAAACTTTTTGCAAACACAAAGCAGGAGGCAGCTCAAGCTTGTGATCTTTTAAATGCTATTTGGGTCTTATACGGCCTGTAGGCAACTTAGGCCTTATGTTGCTTCTTTCATTCTGTGACTTGATTTTTTGATAATTTATTCTTCTTCTTTTCTGGACCCAAATTCTTTTCTGCTATTTTTGTGCAGAAAAAATTTTTTGTATTTATAAGCAGGTGAAGGATAGCTATGGAAAATTCATATGACCATAAAAAAAAATCTGGCAAAATCTTTCCTAAATGAGTGTTCACAGGAGTTTTGTTTTGTATTGAAAAAATAACATTTCAAGACAATAAGAGTATTTTTTTTTGATGGCTGTTCTGTTGACAATGTGATATGAATGGATTGCACCTCTGTATTTTCCAGTAGAAAGTTATGTTTCATCATAAAATTCATCAGCACAGTTCCTTTGATGTCTCTGTAGTCTGTCTCTTGAATATACTGTCGTGGTCAGCATACAATACTATAAAACCTGAGCTCAACTTTGATCATAAATCAGTCTATCCAAAACAAATCAGGGTTCTGGAATAGATAGAAGGAACTTATAATATCAACATTTATATTGTATTAATTTTAAGTAAAAAATATATCTTATTTTTCCCTTTCTGTTAATTTGATGTTTTTCAAAATTACCAGATTCTCTTAAAGAAACTTAATTTCTCATGAATGTTTTTAAAAAGCTAACCCAACTAAATGCAAACTCATGCTGTAGACTTCTTAACCTTTCAATTTGAGTAGACTGAAAAATCGAACTGACCCCTCTTGATTCGACACGAACTAGCTAAAATGTTAGTAGATATAAGACTCATTAAAAAACATTCACAGCTGAAAGTTATCCTGAGTATTATATTAATCAATGAGAAAGTTCACTCTTGCATTAAAGTTCTGAACAGTAAGTTGGAATAAAGAAAATTAGTTTATTATAATCCAACATCAGTACTTCCCTTTATCGGTGGGCACTGTGGGTAGCTGCAAGGAAGAACCAGTTATACCAGACAAATGCACAGCATTAGGGGCATGGCCTGCCAAGCATCCTCCAGGACATCAAAAGAAGGAAGTGGAGCAGTGGACTTTGCCCAAAGACAGTGAAATACATTACCCAAGCATTGTCTATGGTCTCCAAAGTTTGGTCCAAATTCAAGGCTGGAAATCAATCCCTGATCGCGATAGGTCATTGTTTGCAAAATTCCACAAAGGTTCACTTGCAGAGTCGCCATCCAGAACCACCATAATATTTGCTGTTACTCTTTCTGCCAAGGTTTCTCCAAAATTAGCTGCTTTGCATGTTGTCCACTATGTCACTGAGGTTGTATTTCCTACTTCTTACTGCAACACTCTTTGTGTATCATTTATTTTCTCTATCACATGCTAAATGTTTAATATCAGGTTGATATATACTTGACAAGAAAATGGCAGAGGGGAGGGGAGCAGCACAACCTTCCTTTTCACATTTATTATTGGCACTTCATCCAGAAAACATTTAATGAAGATCCAGATGAAATATGTGCGTCTCATCCCTTCAAGCACAATTTACAAGCACAGAAATCTAAAGGAATAGATTACACGGTATTGGTTGCTAAAGCATATATAGTGGCTTATGTTTTTAAGAAACAAATAAATGTGAGAATAAATTATGTTTCTTACAGTATGATATTCTGATCATTCAAGCATAACAAGAGAAACTGCTCATGCACACATTATTACAATGCGGTGAAGCAATTTGTATGCGTCAACTGTATTTACAGCACTATCCTTAACTTTTGTTACCACAAAAATAAATTGCATGTATTACTGCTCACAGAGGAGGTGTACGCACTGTAATATATTTTTAAACGTTATATTTTAAGGAAAAACAGAGGTCAGGATGCAAATTGGTGATTTTACAACATCTTTAAATAGGAATTGTTTGATTAGGTATAGATTTAATGCTTGAGTGCACGTGGCATTTAAGGGGCACTACCACAAGTTTCTCATCATTGTTGGGTTTTTTTATTTTATTATGGGTGACCAGTATTTCCAGGATTTACAAAATCATCATCTATGCACTAGGTCACTGTCTGCTTTTGAAAATATTTTACTGGGTTTTAATGAAAAATCCCAGGCACTACGAGTAGAGTTTGTAACCATCAGAGAACAGGCATATTTCCTGCCCACACTGGGACACTCAGCATGATGTGTGAAGCAAGGATGTGGTCCTAAGAGATTTAGAGCACTTTTAACTAATGTTGTAAATTGTCCTCAGATTCAAATAAGTTTTCAGTCCTATTGCTCATCATACAGAGCTCCCCGGTTAACATGTATTCAGAAGCAGAGGTGCTGAGCAAGAGAGAGCAAGGCTCTGACGGTCCAGTCAGAGCAGGAATCAACCACTGTAGGATTTCCACAGTGAGGGTTCACTTTGCCTCCCCACTGAGAGGCCTGCCTATCTGTGGGGTAATTCTCCCCTTACAGATGTTTAGAATTGCTACCTCTGGAGGCTTCTAAAACTAGACTGGACTAAAACATGAGAAAATATTTTGTAGAAGCTATACTAGAAAGATGGAAAGGATGAGCTAAACAGGTTTTTCCCTATGTGAACCTGTAAAATTGCTTGCAGATTCAAATAGTATGATTTACAAAAGTAAAATATCATAGTAATCATTTAGTCTGAAAGTTTTTTTTAGTAGGCTTTGTCTTGTAGGGACTTTCTTAATTGCTTAGCTTATTTTCAAATAACTGTAGTTTAGTCTTAACACGGCCAGAGAGTCTATAGGAAATAATAACGTGTTTGTTTTATGCATTAGACAAAAGAGCGCAGCATATTGATAACATAAATTATGAGTATTCAACATTTATAATGCAAGAGTTTGGGATAAATGGTACATGCAGTGAAGCAACAATACTAATTCTTCTCATGATTTTCTGAAAAACTGATCTGAATACATAGGCAACAGCTGCCTGGTCAAATACCTTTAAAAAATCAACCTAGTATTATTAATTAGAACTTTCAGTGAAGTACATAGTCTTATAACACCATGAAGCTGTCACCATACCCCAGAAAGTAACACCAAGCGCTGTTTAGACATGTCTTGCTCCAGTGGGATTCTTCAGTTTCCCGCAGTAAAGAAAATAAAGCCCATGCACATAGTTTGAACCAGCTGGCAGCTTTTTAAATTAGACAGGCATGAGCTACTTCTAAGATCGGACACTCCTCCAGATGTTACCACAATTAAAAACAAAATAGATTTTCTTATATTGAGACACCCACATAATTTTTAGCTGTCAAGAGATTGGCATATTTTGACAATTTAACTAAAATGGATGCTTTCAGGGAAAAATATAAAAGCATAAATGCTGTAACTTTTCTTGTCAAGGACCTTTGTTTTTCCCCTAAAAATGTGTTGCAATTAAAAAACAAAAACAAAAAAAGAAAAAACCTGCAAATAAAAAACACACCGAAAAAAAACAAGAAAAAGAAAAACCAACAAACCCTGGGTGTGCTGTGAGAACTTTAATAGAAATTATTAGACTTGTTCAGAAAGAAACAGTGATGAGAAGCTCCCTTCCCTAGATACACAGACATGTGAAAGCATTAAAATACTCACCATCTGCTTTTGCTTGTGCTTTGTTTAATATGCAGAGTAGTGACAAGGAAAACTCATAAGGCTCCCAGATTTTATTTATTTTTTTCAGTATGGGTACAATTTGGCAGACTGAAAGCAGTAGTCTAAGATTAGGTGAGACACTGTGTCCAGACTAGATGCTTGCTTTTAGAATCATAGAATCATAGAATTGATAAGGTTGGAAGGGACCTTTAAGATCATCAAGTCCAACCATTAACCTAACCTGACAAAACCACTTCTAAACCATATCCCCAAGTACCATGTCTACCCTTTTTTTAAACACCTCCAGGAATGGCGGATCCACCACCCCCCTGGGCAGCCTATTCCAATGTTGGATAACACTTTCAGTGAAAAACTTTTTCCTAATATCCAATCTAAACCTCGCCTGGCTTAACTTGAATTCATTTCCTCTCATTCTATCACTGGTCACTAGGGAGAAGAGGTCAGTCCCCACCTCTCTACAACCTCCTTTCAGGTACTTGTAGAGAGTGATAAGGTCTCCCCTCAGCCCCCTCTTCTCCAGCCTAACCAGCCCCAGTTCCCTCAGCCGTTCCTCATAAGACTTGTCTCCCAGACCCCTCACCAGTTTTGTTGCCCTTCTCTGGACACAACTCCAGCACTGCAATGTCCTTCTTGTAGTGAGGGGCCCGGAACTGAACACAGTACTCAAGGTGGGGTCTCAGCAGTGCTGAGTACAGGCAGATGATCACTTCCCGAGTCCTGCTCACCACGCTATTCCTGATACAGGCCAGGATGCTGTTGGCCTTCTTGGCCACCTGGGCACACTGCTGGCTCATATTCAGCCGGCTGTCCACCAACACCCCCAGGTCCTTCTCCGCCAGGCAGCTATCAAGCCACTCCGCCCCAAGCCTGTGCTGCATGGGGTTGGTGTGCCCCAAGTGCAGGACCTGGCACTTGGCCTTGTTGAACCTCATAACACTGGCCTTGGCCCATCGGCCCAGCCTGTCCAGATCCCTCTGTAGAGCCATCCTACCCTCAAGCAGATCAACACGCCCACCTAGCTTAGTGTGATCTGTGAACTTACTGAGGGTACACTCGATTCCCTCATCCATGTCATTGATAAAGATGTTAAAGAGAACCAGCCCCAGCATGAGGGGGCTTTTAGTTATCATTCAGGTGCTCAAGGGCAAGCATCTTTCTCCCCTGCTTACACAGAAGGAAGCACTCTAAGATATCAGATGGAGAAATTAGATTCCTGCAAATCTTTTCAGGTCATTGCACCAGTGTGAAAGAAAGGTGTTTCCAGAGCATATATGCAACAACACTCCTCAATCTCCTTCTTATACAGCTCTACACATGTAGGCTAACTCCTTCATTACCACTCTCACTATTTACTTCTTTAGAAACACCTTCAAGGCTCATACACTTCTCTATATCACCAAGACCTTTGCAAAACACAACACTCAGCAGGGCTATCCTGCACAGAAATAGGAGGCCCTGTGAGAGAGCTTCAGCCGTAGCTGCATCCTCCATTGTGAGGAGGGCAAACGAGACATTGTGCCCGCTTCACCACCACCCTCAGGAAACAAGACTTGTTCCTCAACTAGGTCCAGAAGAGAGAGTTCTTACAAAATCATACATCAGATCTGCCACCAGTCAGTCTGCCACCAACCAGACAGACTGTTGTTTGTGTCCTGTTCTGTCAGCTACACACCTTCAGGACCTCTCCAGAATGGAGATATAATGTACTGTAACTTCTTGCCAAGAGAAAGGCATCCCTTTGGTACTGGATAGGAGTCAAGATGGTTGAAGTGGGACAAAGAAGAGGCAAGGGTAATGGGCTATCTTACTGCCTCTTAAGCAAGGTATCTCCTCCCTTTGCCTGCATAGCCAAAGCATGAATCATAATCATACCAGTTACAGTTTTGTGGAAAGTCCTGGGATTCTTCAGTAATGTTCACAATCATCATTGTAACAAATGCATGGAAGAAGCAGATTATTTTTGGTTTTTATGGAAGAAACAGACATTCTTTGATGCTCAATGATACACCATTCTCAGTTAAAACATTGTAAATATCTTCACTAATGCTGTGAATTAGATGTCACATGTGCACTAAGGGGGCCTCAGCCAACACTGATTCAACTGTAAGATGATGCCAAGATTAAGAAAACATTAGTAAGTTACTTCAGGTTGTTGTAAGGTGGCATGAACTTATTCGCATTGTGTTCAGTCAGTAATAATGAATTTTAATATCCCATACCTCTATGAACTTCTGTTGTATACGAATTAGTTCATAGCATTATGGAAGAACATGAATATACCTAGTGTAGTATAGTGTCTGTCTGGGGATTCCATGCCATGCATGCTGAATTTATCCTGCAACATTACTCCATCCAAGTCTGTGGGTCAAGTCTAGCATGAAAGAAGAGCATCAGTCCATAACTGTGACCAGCTTGATACAAATGCAGTGCCTTTAGCACAGTGTAGCGACACATATCCAAATACTTCCCTGGCACTGCAAAAGAACAGCTGTTCCCACTCTTTGGAAAAAACATGTCCTGTGGAAACTCCTGTCTGGTGTTATCTGTCTTGCAGCTTTTCTAATACCAGAAGCTGAATGAAAAAAAAATTTGCTTTTAAAAGCAAAGATTGACATAGAAGCTTGAATTTCATTTAAAAAGTCTATCTTTTCTGATATGATAGCGAAGACAAGGTTAAATATTCAACAGACAGCTGAAGTCACTAGTGTAGATCATCAGCTGGAGAGAGGCTGCAAGACATTGTTATTATCTGCTGTAAATAAACAGAATTTAATGCTGAGACACTGACATCTGTTAAATGTGAAATAATTCTGTCCTTGTGGTTCACATTTATGTGAACATTACATAAATGTTCATCAGCTTTTAAAATCAACAAAACACGTGAAGTCTTGGCAAAGCTAGACTAACAAGTTCCTGTAGGTGAAACAGACCACCAAGATCTCCATTATTTTCTTTCAGCGTATGTTTGATTTCAGATAAAATACCATTTTATCAAAACAAACAAACAAAAAAATCACGTGTGCTGATTTGAATTTTACTGTCTATTTCAAATCAGCATTCTAAGATTTTTCAAAGACTTTAAAAAAAGAATAGCTCCTTTTTAAGGTGTATTTTTAATTGTTGAATAATTCAGCTCCTAGATAAAACTATTAATCAAACTCTGAGTCAGCACCTCCATTTTATGAACTCAACAAAGATAACTCTGTGATAGCCTCAAAGTCAGTAAACTTGATTATCTCTTCATCAGTTAATTTCCTACAACTCAGAAGCGTCAAGTCATTGCTGAGACTCTCCACACATTCACTGCCTGCTTTTAATGTTCACAACATCTGCTGTCAACAAAGGAAAATAAAGGGGAATGAGTTTTGATTTGCGTCCTTTTATGATAAGGTATTCCAGGCACATACTCGTTATTCATGTTATGGATGGCATTTAGAAGTATGCCTTTATCAGTAATTTCTTTTTCTTCAGCTTATTTGATTGTTTTCTTCTTTTTTACTTCTTTTTTTTTTTTTCAAATGGGACAGTCCTCTGTGTTTCTTGAAGGGTAGTAACTAAAACAATTTAGGTGATGACCAAAACGAGAATATTGCTCCTTGAAAAAATAACAGATTGTAAAAAAGGAGGCTTCAGGTCTGAGAAAGGAGGGAACTATATGCGGAGGCACTTATCATCTAAGCCAAAGAACAAGATCATTTTCAACTTAGATAGAATTGGAGGCAAAATGAAAGTACTGATACTTACCTACAATTTTGCTGCAGGCCTTTCCATCCAAGCATGCAGAGAGAAAGCAAGGCCTATGTCAGCAGTAGCACTCAGTCTAGCATTCAAGACCACTGTGGTGAGGCAGGTCCAAAGTCAAGCAAGAAGGCAAGTCAGCAGGTTGGGATTGGGGTCAGTATCGCAGAGGTGTGAGAGTGGGAGCAGACACAGCTGCAGCGCAACTGAGTTTGGCACCAAGGGCAGAAGGTAGGTTCTCGCTCCCACCTCATTCACAGCAGCTCTCAGTAGCAAAGGAACTAATGCTGGACACAGCCATCTTACTCCTCCAAGGGTGGAATGCATTCAGGGCCCTGACATATAATGCTCTCAGCCCATTTTCTTGATCTCAGGAATCAGGCTTCCTCCCAGCCTGTGGCAGTAAACAATATAAGCACAAACCCAACGAGTGAATGAAGGAAATAAATGGAGAAAAATTAGTAAAGTAACAAGGATACAATACTAACTTGCAAGATAAGCACTGCTCACAGCTCTCACAGAGTGTTTCTGAGCACTAAAATAAAACCATGGTGCAATATGGGGAGTTTTTTGTTTGTTTTTTTTTTTAAAGCGACCTTCCTACAATCAGTGAAGGCCCAGAAAAAGTTCAAAAGTACTCATTTGAAGTTTTACTGGAGTCAAATGATTAATCCACAGGACATTTTAGCTTCTCGGTGAGTTTGCATGGAAACCCAGTGAAGTAATGGTCCTGCTGAAATCCTTCATATTAAACCGACTGCCTGTCCCCAAAATCCCCAGATGGGTTGTTTTCCCATCCCAAAATATACGGCTCGCTGCAGTATCGTGCCGTACTGTGAGTACAGTCCATGGACTAACAAAATCCTGACGCTTCTGCAGTAAGGAAAAAAAAACTTTAAAAAGCTATATTTAGATTACTGAACAAATGGGCATAGTGACACAGGCACATAAAGCCATACAAGGTGACCTCATTGTTTGAGAAGGGAGTTAGAATAATTGGTTTCCAAGGTCTTTTGGAAGTTTTACAATTGAAGTTATATGTCATTTGTCATGTAGTTTGGATTTCTCATAAAGTGCACAAGGTTTTTCTATTGTCACTTGTTTATCACGATTTGTCCATTCAGTTATGAAGTATTCAGTGTCATTTATGTCTTTTCAAGTTCATTCTGCATGTCTGTAAATTATAATCCTTTATTAGGGTTGGCAATGAGCTGGAATTTCACTAATGACTTCAAAAATTATATGTCTGCACTTCCAACTTCTTCATATCACAGCCAAATTTGGAAAATTAATTCTTCTTCTTTACATCAGCTGTCTGTGCCAGAAGACAGTTGAACAAATGATAGTGTGGGGAGAAGAGAACAGAGAACAGAAAAGTGGAGAGCTGGGACTGAAATTAATTTGATTGTCGGTCTGAGAAGGGAGCGTTTTTATGATGCTAGACTGCTGCATGACAAGAATCATTAAAAATAATTTTAATTGAAAGGTTTTAAACCTGGACAGAAACCAGAAGTATCCACCACTCTTTATTGCCTAACTCTAAGAGGAAACTGATACTAGGACCATATTTTCTCAAAGCATATTTTCTACTAAATTGAGCTGAATGTGTAGAACGTCAACTGGCACCCATGAAAAATTACATCTCTAATAAAAAAATGATAGGAAGATGGCTCTAAGGAGTCAGATAGACTAGTTTAAACATTTAGTCCTAGATCTACACTGACATACTTTGTAACAGCAAGTCAGATATTGCTCTTTATAGTGCAGCTCTCAAACAGAAGCCAATCCTTCCTCCTGACAAACAATACAATATGCCCTATCATATTTATCTTTACTTTTTTTTTTCCATTTCATTTTGTACTTTTGTATGCAATCAACCAAATTCACATAACATCTTCTATCAAGAACTGTTTTTCAGTTTTCAACTTTACTGTTGAAAGCCAGAAACATAGATGACGAGAGGAGTGGCTTTGTAAGGATGGTATATTTTGCATGCAAACTTGTGGTTGGTGTTCAGGCAACGCAAAAAAAAACAGTTAGATGAAAGAATGTCTCATTTCATATCAGACAATATCAAATCCCTATTGATTTGAAGTTATACGTCTTTCTAAAACAGTGTGCAACCTTAGCTAAGCCCATAGCTGTAACCCTGTTTGTTTTTCACTGGCAATGGCACCTTTTGTTATTCTGAGAGGTTTGGAGAAGGCTGAGGTAATCAATGCCTTTTTTGCCTCAGTCTTCACCAGAAAGGGCTTTAACCAGATGGCCCAACTTGCAGAAGGCAAAGGCAGGGGCTGTGAGAATGAAGAACTGTCCAATGTAGGTTAAGATCAAGTACAAGACAATCTAAGGAACCTGAAGGTACACAAGTCCATGGGACCTGATAAAATCCATCCATGGGTCCTCAGGGAACTGGTGGTTGAAGTTGCTAAGCCACTTTCCATTATATTTGAAAAGTTGAGATAGTCTGGTCAAGTTCCCACTGATTGGAAAACAGGAAACATAACCCCATTTTTAAAAATGGAAGAAAGGAAGATCAAAGAAACTATAGTCCTGTCAGTCTCACCTCTGTGCCCAGCAAGATCATGGAGCAGATCCTTGTGGAAACCATGCTTAGGCACATGGAAGGAGGTGATTGGTGACAGCCAACAAGGCTTCAACAAGAGCAAGTCATGCCTGATAAATTTGGTGAGCTTCTATGACAGAGTTAGAGCATTGCTGCATAAGAGGAGAGCAACAGATATCATCTACCTGAACTTGTGTAAAGCATTTGACACTGTCCCAAATGACATCCTTGTCTCTGAATTGGAGAGATGTGGATTTGATGGATACACCACTCGGTGCATAAGGAATTGGCTGGATGGCCACACTCAGAGAGTTGTGGTCAACAGCTCCATGTCCAAGTGGCAAGCAGTCACAAGTGGCATTCCTCAGGGGTCGGTACTGGGACTGGTGCTATTTAACATTTTTGTTGGCGACATGGGCAGTGGGATTGAGTGCACCCTCAGCAAGTTTACTGATGACACAAAGCTGTGTGGTGCGGTTGACAGGCTGGAAGAAAGGGATGCCATCCAGAGGGTCCTTGACAAGCTTGAGTGGCGGTCCCATACCAACTCCGTGAAGTTCAACAAGATCAAGTGCAAGGTCCTACACACGGGTCATGGCAATCCCAAGAACAAATACAGGCTGGGCAGAAAATGGATTGAAAGCAGCCCTGAGGAGAAGGACTTGGGGGCGTTGGTGCATGAGAAGTTCAATGTGACCTGGCAGTGCATGCTTGTAGCCCAGAAGGCCAACCATATCCTGGTCAGTATCAAAAAAAGCGTGGCAAGCAGGTCGAGGCAGGTGATTCTGTCCCTCTGCTCCACTCCCATGAGACCCCACCTGGAGTACTGAGTCCAGCTTTGGAGTACTCAGCACAAGAATGACGTGGACCTGTTGGAGAAGGTCCAGATGAGGACCACAAAGATGATCAAAGCATTAGAGCACCTCTCCTCTGAAGACAGGCTGAGAGAGTTGGGGTTGTTCAGCCTGAAGAAGAGAAGGCTCAGGGTGACCTTATAGCAGCCTTCCAGTATCTGAAGAGGGCCTACAGGAAAACTGGAGGGGGACTTTTTACAAGGGCGTGTAGTGATAGGACGAGGGGTAATGGCTTCAAACTTGAAGAGATTTAGATTAGATATTAGGAAGAAATTCTTCACTATGAGAGTGGTGAGACACTGGAACAGGTTACCCAGGGAAGTTGTGGATGTCCCATCCCTGGAAGTGTTCAATACCAGGCTGAATGGGGCTTTGAGCAGCCTTCTCCTCTAGTGGGAAGTGTCCCTGGCTATGGCAAAGGGCTTGGAACTAGGTGATTTCTAAGGTCCCTTCCGACCTAAACCATTCCATGATTCTATGATTCTTTGGTAATCAGACAATCCCAGTCCCCACCACTTTAGAATGACCCGATCCTTTCAAAGTGAAGCCTGAACAAGTGCATAACACTTTTCAGTTACTTTTACCCCAGGAAGGTTTGGAGAATAAGCATAGGTGGATCATAGGGTAATCCCTGCAGATCGTCAATCTTTAGTCCTTTCTGCATTAAATTAATTTTTAAAACTATCTGAAATATTTTAATATTGGTGGCTGACTTACGCTTTCTTCAGTATCTATTTTTATCAATTTTAATGGAAGGATTACAATTTTCAGGCTTGAACACTTAAAGCTAGCCTCATAAATGGCTCTGGAAAGTTCACTTGTCAGATTTGAAACTGAAAAGAGAACTAATTTTGAAGAAAATTTCAGCCGAGCATCTTACAGTGACTAAATGTTTTTGTGCTTGGGTTGTTGGGTTTTTTTACATCTTACTGTTTTATGCCCTTTCCTTCTGATAATTTTAAATAGCCTTATGGATGTGCATTAGACAGATACTTGTGAGTGAGTACATATTGCTGCCTCTTGTTTATAACAACTAACCTACAGAATTGTAACAAAAGTTGGGACAGCAATAGGAGGCCAAACCTCCTGACAAATTAAACACAGAAAAATGGGGAAAAAAAGAGTGAGGGTTATTACCAAAAAAAAATCAAGACTTTGTTATTTCATGAATGAGAACTGTGGAGTTAGTCCACTTCAAAAACTCTATGAAGATCCTTGGGCTTTAAGATTTAAGTTTTTATGTTTATTTTATACCACTTCAGAGATCACGTATTGTAAGTGTAGGTAAATGACTGTAGTTATGTCCAAACCTCAGAAAAAAAGTGGTGGAATTAATTTTTATTATTAATGCATTTTATGTGCATAATAGACCTTTATAGACTGTAGAAATCATCAACCCTTTAGAAACAGATTTTGCTCAATGAAGTCAAAGGAATGATTTAACTTATGTCATGACAGGATCAGTTTTGGAACATTACTTTATAATCCAGATAGCAATTTTTTAAAAAGTATTAAAAAAAGGATTGATTAAAAGATTATTAAAAAGATTTAATAACCAAAAAAACCCTGAAAGCTACAAAATATTCACAGAACATAGTGCACGTTCCAACAAAGTTAATCCTCATGACTCTCTGCCATTGAGTGCTCCTTTCCCCTTTTCCTCTAGTCATAGCAGAATTTGGCCAGAGCATTTTATAAAAGAACCATATATTCTGGTTTCCTTGGGTGCTATCGGACTATTCTGAAGCTATTTCATAGACAGTGCTGTAACAAAAGACTGGCTGACAATTTAAGCTCCCTTATAAGTTCTTTCTTGTTGCAATTACTCTAGTTACATTGGACTACATCTTCCTCTTGTAAGTATCTGCTTCATAAACTACTCTGAAGAAACCAAATCAAATATGATATATTACTCAGAGAGCTAAAAAGAGACTCTAGCCCAGATACACTTCTCTTTGGTCTTTGCAGTGCTTGGCAAAATAAAATTGGATGCTGCTGATGAGCTAACGAGATGGAAGTAACACTGTTAATGATCATAGATTAATTAAATGAGAATATGATTGTGATTACATGTTCCTGCAGCTGGTGTATAAGTTAGGTTGTGCTACTTTCTCTCCTTAATAGAAGGAAAAAGACTGTGTTGTCTGCAGCTGCTATTTCACTGGGTCTGCTAGAAGTTTTGTATGTAATTTTTCCCCAGGTGGATTGAATACTGATGTTTCTGCCAGCCTTTTAGAATTTACTTCTGCTTCTACAGATCTACTCATCTGTATTGTCTGCCTCTTGTTATCAATTACTTTTTTTTTTCCTTTGAAGTACTTAATTTTCTATAGCTGCAGTGTTTGCTGTTTCTGTATTGCTTGCCTACAGCCTTGGCAATTTTAATAGCTTTCTATTCCTCTAGTGTTTCCACCAAACATTTTCAACAGACCACTCTGCTCACTCTCTTAAACAGATAAAAAATAAGCCTTAGGATGTGGGGATTTTTTTCTGTGTTAAAGGAAGGAGCATAGGTTTTCCCATGGCTTTTGTTTTTTCCAAGATGGTTATAAAAACTCTTGCTAAAGGCAGATAAACCTGTACAGCTCACACCAATAATCTTTTCACTCTCTGTCTTTTAGATATTTGTCATAATTACAGTGCTAACTGTTACTAGTTGAAACCATGATCTTTGGTATTTGTATTTGTATTTCCTAAATTTTTCTTAATTCCAAATAGGCTTGATTATAGCACTGTGGCACAAAAATCTATTTCTTTTCACTATATACCAGCTCTTGAAATGTCCCTTATGTTCAAGCTTCATAAAAAACCACCTCTTGACAGAAATTACTTTGGAACATATGAAATTCATGTCTCTAAAGTCTGAGAAAGGAACAGGGAAACATCTGTTGTGATGGTGGTCCCCTGGGGGTAAAATAAACAAGGTCATATCTTGGAAATAAACCTTTTTCCCCAAAAGTGGTTTGTAGGTTCTATGAAAATGTGTGAGATCTCATCCAATTCCTCTATCCTACACTAGTTAGTTAACTTGTTCCCCTTTATATTCTAGGTCTTTTTTTTCTGTCATCAGTTTGAGTGAACTCAGTGTCAGAATGTTTATCATAATCTCATTGGGGGGGAGAATCAGAAGGTCCCTAAAAATCTGATATCTGGAAATTAGGAGTCTGTAGAAGGAAAAAGAAGACTTTCAATGTGCTCTGAATTTGTAAAATTTTCCTTCCTTACATCCCTGAAAATTCTCTTTGCCTTTACTGGAAACCTACTGGCTTTGCAGTAAAGGCGCTTTGATGGTCCTTTAGTCTGATCCAGTCTGCTAACTTTTCCATCCTCAAAACTATTAAAAATCAGTCTAACATTTTGGATAAAAGTTCCTTCAGATGCTGAACAAGTGTATTCACATAGTATGTGGCGAGTGTGTTAAATTTGTCTCAAATTGCCAATAATCACCAAAACCAATTTGTTTGATATTTTGTAGTGAGTAATGTGTTTTTTAAATTAATCTTATCTTCAAAAAAAAATTGTTTCAACTCAAGTGTGTCTTTCTGAAATTGTTGATGTTGGCAATGGGCAAACCAAGATATTGTTTATCACTGAACATTTGGAAAAATCGTATCCACTTTCCCTTATTGTTTGCTATTTGATAAAGTAGCTACTCAGCAGTTGAGGTTCTTAAAGTTTAATCACCTCCATGAAGCTTTGCTGTCAATACTACAGCTCTTACAGAAGTCTGTAAATGTTAATTTCTTCTACCATAGGCGAGTCATTGCTGTGCTTCTGAGTTCGACCTTTTCTCTAGTAAAGGTTTAAACTATTCCAGAAGTTCACCTGTGGCTGCATGGAAGCCAGACTTAGGTCTGAGGAAAATGAAAACCATGTATAATATCTGTTTTTTACGCTTTAACCACTAGTTCCTTTAAGTCATTTTCTTACTGGTTTATTTTTCCTTTCATTGTGTTTTGAGGATAGGGAAAAAAGAAAATAATATCCATAAACTTCACATTTATTCCCTTTGCCTATCATATTTTGTTAACACAATTAATCTCTGTATGAATTTCTACCCTGCGTAAGAGGTGCATTTCTGTGTTCATCAGCAAAATTTAATGAGACTCATTAGTTGATTCTTTTTTGGCTTAGTTGTGATGATGAATGCCAATTAACTTCCTCATGTTCAATAACTTTATGGTATTATGTCTGTTCAAAATTAATGTTTTCAGAACTTGTAGACATCTTAAACACAAAAGTAAAAATAATTTCTGAAATACTGTAGGAGGCATTGACCTTTTAATATTCCCTTTTCATAAAAATAATGTACAGAAGGATTTTCTGATTGACTAAGACAATGCTTTGTGAAAGATATTAAAAGTCCAGTGACAAGCCTAATATGAACATCATAAAAGAAGGTATGTGGCAAGGGAGTCAGGAAATTGTCCCTGAAAGTGAAACTTAACTTTCGCTGGAGAAGTATACAATTTTATGACTAGTGATGGCCAAATGGCCCATTTACTTAGATTGTTTTCTCACTATACAGAATAGTCAATTTTGTTGGTAAGTAGGGCTGCTACTTGCTCCCCAGCACAATTAGTATCTATATACCAGATTATTTTTTTTAATCTGTTAACAGATATACTTCTGTGAATTGGGGTATTTTGGAGGACTGCATTTTGACATTTTCAGTCAAGTCTTCTTCTATGACCTTTAAAACCTCCCTTTCTTAAACAGAGCTGCTTATTCCATGAAGTTCTGTATAACTACCTCTTTATCCTCTTTATGAATATTTTTTCAATTTGGAAAGCCTTAGAGGAAAAATTAGCCTGAAAGTTTTCATGCATCACATGACAGTGCGATACACAATAAATTAATTTAAATTCTTTTGCCTATAGGAAAAAGAAATCTACATAGAAGCATGAAAGAACAAAAGAATTTTAAGAAACATTGAAGAACTTCAAAGTAAAATGCAACATGTCTTTCAATAGAGAAATAAGCATTATGAAACTCTATAGGCTTTTCTCCTTTATTGAATCTTAATGTGAAAAGAAAATTATATTCTTCTGACTAAAAAAAAAAGCAGCAGAGAAATTAACAGAGAGCTTTTGATTGTAAGCATACCATGGACTTATCATGATGCAAGAGCTTATTTGCTCTCATTCTTCAATTTCCTTACAATAAGTAATTATTTTCCAGTCATTTCTCTTATTTGATTACTGCTCTACATTTTTATGAAAAGCTGTTTCTGACAAACAAAAGTCAGAAGCCTGGTATTCACTAACTTATTTCAGGTTTGGAACAGAAAAATCTGTAACAAATTATTGGATCACCGTTTGAAAATTGAAGTTCAAAAATGGATTCTAAAACTTAGTATTTTCATCTTTATCCTTTATCAGTAATTTTTTTTCTTCAGGTTCATTTCACAACCTATCATCAACAATAACATAAGAGTTTAATATATGTTTCTGAGCAGCGCATCACCTCTTACTTTTATCTAGTTTCTGAAAGTAACTAAATTTTTATTTTTTATCTTTTTCTGAAGCATGAATTTTTGACCACTGCAGACAGACATGAATTTGTTGATCTTAAGTCTCATGCTGTTTGGAAAACCCTACATTATAAATACTAAACATGGGATAAGATTCTCCTACAGGATGAGAAAAAATTGCTAACATTTGCCTTCATCTCTGTGGCAAACACAGGAAAAAAATTGTCCTGGTTTCGCTTATAGAGTTCCTAGCCATTTACAGTTATCACACTTCATTTAGCTTTCTGTCCAAAGCTCAAGAAACCAAAGCTATGAAGTACGATCATTTCTGCTTAATACCAACAATAGGTGTCATATATTTCCTTTTAGACAATGAATGCATTTGGGACCTGAGAAGGCCATTCCTCATTAGCTAATTAAGATGTGGAAGACGTCACTAAGAATATTTATTTTAGTAACCACTTACTAAACAAACGTGTAGTTTCTTGTCTTATTTGCATGTCTGAGTGAAAAAATAAAGGAATCTGCATCTTTTTCTTTTTGTTTCAAATAGTTACTAAACAGTACTCATTAGTTTGGATAATGCAGAGCAACAAGAGTAGTGATTTGGCTCTTATCAAAGTCATTTTAGCCGTTAATAAACATTCTTAGAGAAGCGATCACTCACTTCCTTAGGGGAGACTGCTGTTATTAAAAGAAATACCATTCTAAACTGTTTACTTGTGCCTTTATGTAAGATGCTTTTGGTTAATTCCCTTTGATGCTAAGAGAACACTGTGTTTTTGCAGAATGTAAAATAGACTATTTAAGAGTTCAAATACATAAAAACTACAGCATTCTGCATACAGATTAACTTTGCTAGTATTAATATAATGACTTACCCCCTGTCATTCATCTACTGTACAGTATTATGATAAAAGGTCAAAAAAAGTATATTTTCCTCACAAACAGAGGAACACTTCTGTGGTGTTAATGACCATGCTTAAGGTAAGACGGTTGATGCTACTAAAGTCCAAGTCACTTCTGTGAAGGAACAGCCACTTAAGAGAAAACTTCAAGGTTTCAATTAATCACTCTTCATCTCCTTTCTGACTAAAAGTAATCAGACTGTTGCAAGGGTTCTTGTCCTGAAACTTAATTGATATTACGTAATGTCTTGTATGCCTAATGCCCTCTGCATTGACTCTTTCAACTTCTGCTATCTTGCTATTAAGGAAAGTCACTAATACAAAAAATACAGCTCTGGAGAGATGAATAGGAAGTCTGAACAGCAGAGATTTTCAATAAACTGAACTTCTCAGTTACTGTGTAATGTGGGAGGGAGGAAGGAGGTGGGAACAAAGCAGATGAGAAACTTGTTTTACTCTTCTTATTTTTCCAGTTCTACTTCTTATACATACCAGCAAAGTCTCACAATTTGCATACTATTTTGGTATTTATGAATTGCTTTTATAATTAGGGAAGAGTGGCACTCCTTATTGGGACAAATTAGATGCAAATTGAGCCTGATAACTTAAATCTGATTAACAGATTTAAACAGGCTGAGTTAGAAAAGAAAGGCTTTTCATTCTTTATAGGCAAAACAATATTATAGGTAGGGCTGGTCTTCATTAGTTTGTGCCTAGAATTCAGGGATATTTTTTCATTCTATCTAATTCATTTTTTAACTGTAAAAACTTAGGGTTGCTCAATCAAAGAAGTAAGCTTTAGCCTGGTGAAGCTATAATAGTATTATTTTCCTCAGAAATAATTTTCATCTGGCAGAATAATCTTGACTTCTCATTTTCCTCTTTAAATTAGTTTAGGAGGAAATAAGGTAAGTAGTAAATTGATTTTTTTTTTTAATATGCATTATGAAGAGCAAGTTAGACAGTACTTAAGTCAGATGCTCTCAAGTCACCTAATGAAATTTAACCTCTAGCATTTCTAACAATTCGCAGAATCTAACAATTTAAAATTTAACCTCTAGCATTTCTAACAATTCGCAGAATTCTAACAATTTCGCAGAATCACTAGCAGTTACATTTCTGAACTAAAAAATACTAGTTGAAAACTATTTCAAATTACTGAGATGAAAGAAAATGTATCTGTCTTACAAAAGATTTGAGGAAATCCAGACGAACTGTTTTAGCTTAATTTAATTTCCCAGAAGGAAACAGAACAAATAATCTATTTGTTGAATCCCTCAGGAAAATAAATAATTATCATTGGATGTTTGACCAAAATATACTGTGTCACTAGCAACTTTTACTTGACAAATATGAAATTCCTATAGGTAAGAGCAGCAATAATCTTGATTTCCATAAGGCTTTGATATTGCCTCACATAATGTTCTTGTGACTAAATTAAGCAGCTATGTACACTAGCACAAGACAGTTTTCCCAACAGTTGTTCTGTTATCCTCAAACAATTATTAATGGATCTTTGTGAGACTAGAAGGATGTACGCAGTGGATTTCAACAAGACCTATCCCGAATCTGATAGAACACTTTTTCCATCTAAGCCTTATGAAGAGTGTAGTCTCTATTATGAGAAAATGAGGAAAAGAGAGAAGGAAGTAGGCAGATCTGAAACTCATGGCTTGGGCTCTGTGTGAGGTTTGTGCATGCAGTGGCTGCTATCAGCCTTCTCCATGCAGCATGGCAGGGGAATAAAACATCTTCATCTGCTGATGAGACAGGACTGTTGCTTATTTTCTAAGAGTTCACAGGAAAACTAAGGCAGCTGGGGAGTTTGACTTTTATGAAGGAGTGGAACAGGTCCTCTAGAAGGTACTTGTTTGGGAGGGAAGGGATGGGTTGGAGTGACAAGGCCTGGAGATAAAAAAGGGAATACTGAGAACGTGACTAGTATGGGTGGGAGAAGGCTAGAGAGTAGAGGGAGTCATGCCAGAAACCAGGGTGCAGTGTAATCAAATCAGAAAAGGTGAATCTAATCTAAAAAATAAAATAAAACCACAAGAACTTCCAGGATGAAGACTAGAAGTATTAACTTTGCAGGTGACACTAAGAAGGCAAAACTGCAAACTCTCAGCAGGACAGGATTAGGGTACAAAATAGTCTTGATAAACTGAAAAAAAAGGGGGGGGGCTGAAAAAAATTAAATATTAGTCAATATAAGAAAGCACTGTATGTGAATGTGAATGACTTAAGCACGAGCAGGGCCAGACAAGGGCCATGAGGATAATCAGAAGGCTGGAACACCCCTCCTATGAAGACGGGCTGAAAGAGTTGGGCTTGTTTGGCGTAGAGAAGAGAAGGATCCAGAGAGACCTTATAGCAGCCTTCCAGTACCTAAAGGGGGCCTCCAGGAAAGATGGGGAGGGGCTCCTTAGCAGAGAGGGAAGTGATAGGACAAGGGGGAATCCCTTTAAACTGAAAGAGGGTAGATTTAGATTAGATATTAGGAAGAAATTCTTTACTCTGTGGGTGGTGAGGCACTAGAATGTTTTTCTCAGAGAAGTTGTGGATGCCTCCTCCCTGGAGGTGTTCAAGGCCAGGCTGAATGAGGCTTTGAGCAACCTGGTCTAGTAGAAGGTGTCCCTGCCCATGTCAGGAGGGTTGGAACTACATGATCTTTAAGATCCCTTTCAACCCAAACCATTCTATGATTCTAATACAGAGAGTTACAGGAGATGTAGCAGTTCTGCAGTTATAGTTCGATTGTTATTTATAAGTCATGTGAATCAAATATTCTGCTTCATCAGAAGTACTATGTCCATTTTGACCAGAAATTATCTGCATATTTGCAGGCCCACCTCCATTTTTGACATAATAAAAAAATCAGATTTAGAAAGTTAGTCAGTTTAGAACAAGAGAAGACTGTGGCAAGACAAAAGTCTTTAAATACATTAAATGTTGCTTTAACAAAGAGGGACATTAAGTTATTATGTGTTCAATGAGAGTAGGACAAGCAAGGATGTATTTAAACTGCAGTATTACTCTGTTAAACATGAGTAAGATCTTTTTAATTATAAAAGCAGACAAGCACCAGTGTTGACTCATACATATGAGGAATCTCCTGTTTGGAGGTTGTCAGCTATAGGTCAAGCTGGCATCTTCCAGAAATGCTTTTGTTCCCTCTTTTAGGATTTTGCCTTGGAGGGTGGCTAATGACCTCTAAAACCCCCTTTCAGCCATCCAGCCATCAATTTCCTAATGATAAATTTAAAAGAAGCTCACAAAGGGAACCTTATAAAGAACTATTTGCTCAAAAAAAAAAACTTGTTTTTACAGGTTTCATTAAATGACTGGCTTAGCATTGGAGCATATATACAGTGTTTTCTGTGGATTCTGTCAGCTTAAGGTTCATTTTCAGAGTACTTGGTGCCACATTATCAAGTTTTCATTCAAAAGCATTTTCTGCTCTTTGGCCTATAGGGGCTGTAACATAAAATTAGCTTTTACATTTGTTGGGGTGTCTAATTAGCCTGCAATCAAATTCCCTCAAGAAAGAGAGAAGTTGAACAAACTACACATAAAAGTTCTTCTACAAGCAAAACTGATCTACATTGTCTACATTTTCTGTCATTAATAAAGAATTTATTAGTCACACAGAGAGTTTAATTACATTAATGCTTAATTTGTTCTTTAGTCAGCATTTGGAACAGATTTTCTTTTTCCTGCTGTTCTTGACATTTAGATGATGGCAATATTAACAAAAGACAAGTGAGAGCAAAGAAGGACATAACACATGATATGTCTGAATTTGCATGTCTTCAGAATTTATGTTCTTGCAAATCATAAAACACAGAACTTAACTTACACGCACCTACTGGAGGAATTGCTGTGGTTTATTAGGCAGCCTGAAGTATCTGATTCTATCTACCATTCTTTGGTACCCAAAAGTTTTTATAATTTTATTTTCACTTTCAGTTCACCTACGCAGACTCAAGTAACTACACAAACATGACTGTTTATAGCCTTCACTTTGATGCCAATGTACTGAATGCTTCACTTTGCATCTGCTGTTTTGTGCCCTCAGTCAGCTGCTCAGTAGTAGGGTGCCTCCTACTCCATGTCTTTGGTGACATTGTTTACAAACACAGAGATAAATGTTATGTACATCAGTTGATTTAAATGCTTCCTGTTTCATTTGTCTAGGCTTTTCTTGTCAGAAAAGAGTTAACTATCCACCCCAAATGCAATAGAACACAAGAATGAACGCAAGCACTGGAAGCATATTTTACCTTAAAAATAGTAAAATAATGCTTCACCCAGATGTAATATGGACACATACTTAAACACAAAGGACAGTTGTGATCAGTTCTTCACACCTGAATTTCAACATGCCACAAGCACAATTAATGCTTTTTGTTGATGACCCTGCCTATACTGTGGGCAATTTTCTTAAGCTCTTGCACAATTCTGTATGTGGTTGGGTTATGTCACCCCAAATAGATGTTTCCTGCGTTTCCTTTCCATTCTGAGATATATAGTTTCCTCCAAATAGGAGATTCTTGTTTTTTTCTCAACACTCTTTGGTATATACCATTCTAATAGGATAACTAAAGACTTCATTAAACAACTAAGTCACATTCTCTATTCTAAAGCTAGTCACTCTCCTACTTGAAAGTTATTCTTAAGTGGTCATCTGTGTTCATAGATAGAGGGTCTCTGAGTTCAATCTGTTCACTTGACATACATAGGGTTAAAACCACATATGGATATAACACTTGCAACTTTTTGTTAGTAACATTTTAACACCTATCTAATTACAGTAGTGTTGATGTTTATTAAACCTGTTTAAGTAAACCTGTTTACTTATGTTTGCTTCTGATTCTCTTCTGACTATGCTACTTCCTTTTGATTACATATCGGACAGAACACTTTGTTCTTTATAGTTATGAAGTCTAAGAAACAAATGACGTTTGCCTATCTACCATCTCCTTCTACCTGCTTCTCCATCCAGTGCCAACGAAATATTCTGACAAAAGTTATATTATGGATTCTAAATATTGGAAACATCTAATAAGAAGGAAGTGGGACCTTTTCCAGAACTGTTGTTATTCCCAGAATTGTATTAATAAAATGGTAAATGTCATTACAGAAGTGCAGTCATCAGGCATATCTTTGGTAACTGTGCAAAAAGAATGGGATACATTTTACTCATTGATGTTATTCAAATGAAAAAAAAAGTTTGAATATACAGTTGAAATCCAGAAAATTTAGGTAGAGAGACACTGGTTTGGGAAATAAAGGTGTCAGAAGAGTTTTAAAGTTAAACTGAGCTGACAGCCATCACTTTTAACAAAATAGCCCTCCTTTGTATCTTTTCCGGGACATGTAATTTGGAAAGAATTCCCCACCTATCGAATCATGATTACAGTAGAACTGAAGTTTGCCTATGGCACTGTTACAGTCAAAAACCTATCACTGCACTCACTGTTTAGCTTTATAGACAGAGTCACAGTATGATTTCTAACCTTGGTATATTTTTATTAATTAGGAATATTAAATGTCTAATGAAAAAGAAACACCAGCTTGCATCAGGATCTTATTCTAGGCCTAGTTCACTTGTAAAAGACAAGCATCATCCCAGGATTACAGACAAAAAAGTCATATCTGGACATTCTTGAAGACAGTAGCTCAGAATCAGTGAGGAAAAATAAAAGGTCTTTGGTTACACTGCAAAAAATTTATGAGATTGTAGCAGCATAATTCTAGTCTGTCAGTAAGAATATAACTTTTAGAAAGCAAATTCAGTTTTGTAGCTAACGGTCTGAGTATTATGTATAAGATTTGATTGTGAGCAGTCAAGATATAATTTAGATTAAACAGAAGGTATTCCTGTTAGTTAAAATAATTCATTTCCTCTAAACGGAGAGCAAAAATGACCAGTGTTACAGCACATTGTTAGCAGCAATTCTAAAAATAAAATTATAAACCACTTTTTCAATAAAGAACTGTTCAAATATGGTAGTTTTGTTACATAAAAAAGTAAAACACAAATGGAATCAGTAAATGCCATGCAGAGTGTGATATTAAGTATAAACTGTCCAGATATTATTGTTGAAACAAGAGGCTGATATGGCCGTAGTGGTAACTGAGGTTTGTGTTTCCCAAAGCATGTCCTGGGCTATTCCATGCCTGGAATGGCTCCACTAGAAACTCTTGTACTCTTCGTAAGCCTCACCACATGTCTGCAACGGGGAGGGGCAAAAGCCAATGCTTGAATAAAGTGATCAACCTCTCTAACTTCATATCTCCATAACCAGAGAAGACTTCAGTAGCTCCTGTGACCCCAACAAGCAATGAATTTCTGCATACTGAGTTAGTGCTTCCAGTGATACCAAGAGGAATGCATACATGCCACTCTTGGATATGTGGATTTGTGATTCAAAGAACCGCTATCTCTGCTATTGCAAAGGTACTGCTTGTGAAAACCACCCCTTATTGACATCTGCTGTTTACTTTCATGTTTTGTGGGAAAACAATAATCTCATCTGCCAGTTCCTAACTTAAGATGAAGTATCAAAGAAGTGATAGTCTTTGGTACCTTTGTTGTATTCCTCCATTTTAACAGATGAAAACTACATAGAACAAAAATGCAGCTGCCACAGATGAATAAATGTGTGTCCCTCTATATAAGCATACATAGCAATATCAATAATGGGACTAGAGATTGCTGTGATGGAAGAGTTTAGAAGACTGATAGATTAAGCCAGATTTAAACTTTAAACAAAACTGGGCTAGACTGACATTGCTTAACAACATACTTTGTGCTAATGGTTAGTTCTTACACAGTAAGATCTTAACACTTAACTAAATTAGTTGTGACTATACAGTACCACAGAGATCATGCTAGATAGATAGTGCTGGTGGCTGAGGTGGATGTTGTGTGTTCCCGATGCCGCTTATCACCTTTCTTGTTTTGTCAGTTGTCCTTCTTTGTGTTTATCAGAATGTCCTGCTCATTTGCAGTCCCTCGGTTTTGTTTTGTTCTTTATTCTTGATTTGATCTTGAATTGTGTTACTTGTACTGCTGTTTACATGTTTTTCTATGCCATCTGAGTGCAGCTATACAAGTCTTTGCCTGTCTTCTTTGGAGGTCACATTGCTCACATAGTTATGCAAAATGCTTATACGTTGTGCATGGCCATGCAATCACAGTATTACAAAATGTGTTGGTTACAGTATTTCTGTATGCTTATAATTAGGTTCAAGACAAGCTAACATTGATTCTACCCTGATTAATGCAATTCTCAGGTATAGCCATTACAGGCCTCTGTTTTCACTAGGCAGCTGTAAAAATAGGCTGCATATTGGACAGAGATGTATTTGCTGCTTATAAGAAAAAGTTATTCTGTGTGGGGATCTGCATTTATATTATCTGTGAACAGCTGCAGAGCTCCTTTACCAGCTTAGAAGCCACATATTTTACCCTTAATAAATGAATTTAATAATAGTACAATGCAGAAATCAATACTAGAATACCAGTCCTTAGTCCTTAATGCCACTGAGTTCATAGAATTCCAGTTCATGGTGGCTGATGATCCTGGCTAAAATAATGATATTCTGCAAGTATTTAGTGAACTTCACAGGTAACAGTAATAGTATAGGTGGCACAAAACCCATCACAGGCTGTACCCCAGATGCAGGACTTCCTTCAGGAATAGAAAATGGGGCCTACTAAATGTATAATATGATTCTCCTTATTTAGAGGATTATACCTACCCAAAAGATCTCAGTATCCAACAGGTCTCACCAATGCCCTCTTGCTCTTGGTGGGGTATTCAGAGAGATCTGTTTAACATCGTCTTTTTAACAAGATTCTATGGGACTAATCTCAAATCTACTGGAAATATTAGGGTAATATTTTTGGCAAGAAGAATTTCTTTGCGTAGTATCATACACAGCCTGTTAAATTTTCTGAAGTACTATCCTGATGATGTCAGTATAGCATACACTTTTAGATTCAGTTTCTGAGTCATGTGTGAAACACTTCTAGCTCTTCTGGGAGTGTTTTCCGTGGCTCATTTGGCCACATTTGTTCAAGGGAAATTGTCCCTAACTTTACAAATTTTGCGGTTCACTTCACAGTCAATGGAATCTATCTAGGTAGGAAAAAAGATTCACATTTCCCATCACTGAGAAGACACTTGGTTTTTTTTTGCTGAAAAAATTCATTGCAGGGTCATGGAGGTTGAAATACAAAAAAAAAAAAAATAGTTTATTGGTTCATTATGGGACTTAAGATACCCAAGAAACCTGTCAGTGGTTTCTAAGTAGATGATGGCATCCACATTCCTCCTGCAAGCAGTCTTCAAAGGGGAAAAGATTACGTTTATATTCCCATAATAACATCGCAGATCTCATGGAAATACCTGAGACATGATAACTTATTTCAGATGCATTCAGAATACATAACTTGAACGCCTGTGAGACTCTGTGCAGGGGTACCCATTAGTATAAAGGTCTGACATGGCACGACATGTTGCCTCAACCCCACTTCTAAAGTCAGTGTAGTCCTGGCTCCGAGTTTGGTTTAGAAAATAGCCTTAAACCTGGCCTTATCAGACAGAGTTTCCTTATGCAAAATGGTTTACTAATAGCTCAGAAAAAGACAAAAATTTTTATTCACTAGGATGGGTTTTATCCCTCATTTCTGCTGCACAGTCTTAGCACACACAGGTGCACATTTCTGGGGAGAAGAAAAAATATTTAAGAGTCTGTGCAGCAAACATAGGTTTATTAGCCTGAAGTCATTTCTAATACTTTTCCACGTGCATTAAAACTATCTAACTGTGCATTGATTATCAAGGGCAAAGTTAGGGGACAGCTATATTTAATATACTACCAGCACTTTGATTTCTCTCTTTCTGTTTCATGTTGATTAGACTGGTAAGGCAAGCTGCAGCTTTTTATTAAATTTAGAGAATGTCAGTCAAACAAAAGGTGTTTTATGAGCTTCCTGTGCAAAAAGAACATAAATGGGAACATTAAATTTAAAAGAAAAAAGATGACAAGAAACTGCTCATCTCTAACCGTTTGATATCATCTGCAGTTCAGAACTGGAATATATATGTCTCAGATAAAAAGAGCACCTTTTATTGCCTTTACCCTAGGCCATGGAAATTTACACACAAATACATAGCAAATTTTGAGTCCTTAGAGGAAAAGTTTTAACCTATCTCCAAGAGGCCTTTGTTACTCTATGTTTTGATACGTAAGGTGATACGAACATAGCTAACCTTGAATACAAATTAGTATATTTGGCTGTAGAGTAAAATATTTGTGGTAATAACACCGTTGGCTGGCAGGCTGATAGTGCTGAGTTATCTCATCATCCTTTAGATTCTAGTCAAAGCCTTTTTCCATAGTCTTTGATATCAGATTTCATGCCAGTACTGATATTCCAACATAATTAGATATTCCTAGACTAAATTCAGAGGAATAAAGTTCCCAATGAACAGGAGGCCATTTGTGTCATCACTGTCTATATGGCTATATTAGTGAGCAGTAGGTCAAAAAGGAGAAGGCCTGTAAAGTGTTACTAAGGAGGATTGAATGTGTTATGAAGGAGAAGGGAGGCTGCTTTAGACTAATTTTACTCTGGTCCCAGCAACTGAACATGGATTAATTACTGGAGTGCATCAGGTATGTACTGTGTGTACATCTTTCAGTTTAGTTTCAACCAAAAGAAGTACAGCTTGTATGCTCTGAGGCTACTCTGTGACTGGGCTCAGTCAGGTTTGTTTCAAAACTACACCTTTGATTCTCACTAAAACACTAATATACACATTACACAGTTTTAGTTTATGAAAGAAGATTCAGCTTCAGTTGTCCCTAAACAGAGCATACAGAAAATTTATCCAAAACCTCCATTTGCTTATTTTACTAATTGCCATAAACTGAATTGGAGAGATCATCTTTGTAGCAAGTATAATCTGGGGGCCATATTCATAGTTACAATGACAGGCTACAAAGCTCTTCAATTTTAATTTTCTGCTGCAACTTCAATTGAAGCTGGAAGACACTTACCATAGTAGCATTTGATGTCTCTTTTACTCAATAGTTTAAAAACTAAATAGGACAAACCTTCTCTCACCTATCAACCCTCCTTATAGTTCAAGAGATCAAATTTAGTGACGCAAGGTAGGGTGAACTTGTATTACACAAAGGCCCTTGGCAGCTCGATCAAAATTGGACCTGCTCTCAGTAGGCAATTGGAGCAGATGATCTCCACAGGTCATTCCAAACAAAATTATTCTATGATTCCATGATTACTATCTTCTTAGTGCTGGTTGATTTGGCAATAATTGGGTGTTTTCAACATTATGAGTTTTTATCAAATCAGATCTTTCAGCTAGTACTAAATTAACCTAATAACATTTATAACAATGGATTTTACTTTCTCAGATTACCTTTCAAAAATTCAGGACTGTTAATGAGTAGAGAAGTAATGCTGTCATACCTTGACAATTAAGAAGAAAGAGCTAAATATTATTAAATATGAACCTTCTATACCAATACCTGCCTACCATACTGATGAAAAGTTTTGGAGTAGGGAAACCCTATAAACTGAATTTTTTACTTACTAAGGGTTTGTTTTTCAATGTATGTCACTACTGAAAAAAAATTACAAATTTTGTTTTCAAGGACCATTACTCATCAATACAACTCCCCCCCCCTGCAATAATTTGCAGAAAAATAAAGTCATTTGTCCTTTATAGAATCATGGAATGGGTTGGGCTGGAAGGGACCTTAAAGATCATCTAGTTCCAAGCCCCCTGCCATGGCCAGGGACACCTCCCACTAGACCAGATTGCTCAAAGCCCCATGCAACCTGGTCTTGAACACTTCTGGAGATGGGGCATCCACAAATTCTCTGGGTAACATGTTCCAGTGTCTCACCACTCTCATAGTGAAAAATTTCTTCTTAATATCTAATCTAAATCCAGTCTTTTCCAGTTTAAAACCATTACTCATCCTATCACTACACTCTCTGATAGAGTCCCTTCCTGTCTTTCCTGTATGCCCCCTTTAAGTACTGGAAGACTGCTATAAGGTCTCCCCGGAGCCTTCTCTTCTCCAGGCTGAACAATCCCAACTCTCTTAGTCTGTCCCCATGGGAGAGATGCTTCAGCCCTTTGATCATCTTTGTGGCCCTCCTCTAGACCCACTTGGGCAGGTCCATGTCTTTCTTACTCTGGGAGGCCCAGAGCTGAAAACAGTACTCCAGGTGGGGTCTCACAAGAGCAGAGCAGGCCGGGAGAATCACCTCCCTCCACCAGCTGGCCACACTTCTTTTGATGCAGCCCAGGATGCAATTGGCTTTCAGGGCTGTGAGTGCACGTTGCTGGCCCATATCCATTTTTTCATCCACCAGTACCCCCCAAGTCCTTCTCCTCAGGGCTGCTCTCAATCCATTCTCTGACCCGCCTGTATTTGTGCTTGGGATTGCCCTGACCCACATGCAGGACCTTGCATGTGAACCCACCTCTCTAGCCTGTCAAGGCCTCTGGGTGGCATCCCTTCTCTCTAGAGTATCATTTATGGGACAAAGTTAGAACTTGAACTCAGACTCTTGATTCTTCATCCTTCAGGCTACCTTCTTCTGTAAGCATATAAGATGCCAGTAAAAATAAATAAATTTCTTCTCTGTAAAGCCCATATAAACATTTCTGGATGATAATGGCTACTGAGAAATGAAGAAAATAGTCCTTTTCACTAACAAGAAGCAAGAACATAGAGCAATAGAAAGGGCAGGAATACATTCAGGCAAACCAGTCGTTTTGCCTAGCCTTGTCATAGATAGGTAATACAGCAACAGGTGTTGATGATTTACTAATCATGTTTCAATTGTGAAAAATTATATATAATTATCAGGAAAGTGTTTACTATAATTGCAGCATTAGCTTCATAGCCTTGATGTCTGTCCCAGGAAAGCTAAACACAGTGATGAATTTTCACAGCTTTTCACATTTCTGCAGTGACTCATCTAATACGTTTACAGGTGTAATAAGCAACCAAGCAACTGGAATGCTTTAAAATTTGCTAGCCCAGACATTGTGGAGATCACTTCAGGCTTGCAATTGCAGTTAGTTAACCCTGGTTTGATTTAGAGCATTACCATTTCCCATAGGTTACTTGTACAGCGCCTCTGTAATTATTTTTATTTCTTTGTTTTCTTCTGACTCACCTTTTGAGTTTCATATGGGGAAAACCGATTCACAACCATTCATTCACTTGAAATGTCTATTTAAAAGTGGATATTTTCTGTTGGAGTTTGAGGTATTTTTCAAAATTTATTTTTGTAGTGCAGTTAGACATGCTTAATTATTTATGAGACCTTTGTTTTTCTCAGTTTATCCATGTTTTAAAAGGAATAGTGTCTCCTTGCTCCATTGAGACCTTATGAGAGACCTCATTGGTATGGGTTGACCTTTTAGGGTACTATTTTGATTTTTGTGACAAACAAGTATCTTTGCTGAAGCATCTGTATTGTATCTTCCACTGAAAAATAACCCCTGAAATATTCTATTTCTCATACCCATCTGATAAGACCTTTACTGTTACCCATACATTATATGCAAATAGCTAAAGTTAGTGGATCAAAAGGTATTTGAAGTGTAGCAGTCATTCAGAGATTCAAATGTGACCTTAAAATAGTTTTGAAATGCAGAGTCTTCTTTTGGATTTAAAACATGTCATCTTCTACCTGTAAGCACAAGCAATTCTGCTTGTGTGGATGTCTGTTTTACTCTGAGGCATTTAGATAGCTAATTTAAGCCTTTTGAAGTTGCAGAAAACACAATACCTCACTAACTTCTCTCTTGGAGTTGTGAAGGAATAAAATGGATGATTGGATGAAGCTCATTCTTAATGCTTATTGAATGAAGGATTACTGATCTGCCTCATCTATTTCTTTGTTGTTAACATCAATTTCTGAGCATATGCTAAGCAAGCTTTCTCAATAAACTCAGCAGTAAAGTATGAGAAATTTTGTTTAATATAACAATATATACAAACTTGATCTGTTTAAAGAAATAAGCTGTTTTTTCAAAATTCAGATTTTATATTTATGCTGTTAATAACAGCATGGCTGCATTTTGCTGGTCTTGAGCTCTGTGTACATGTGAAATTATTCAGAATAATTATACATTTTTAAATAGTTGCCCATCTTATTCTGTAAGACCCAGTGATTTGACTCTTGCACTTCCCAGTCATTTGAGTAGCAGTAAAAGTAACATCTATGTAGAGTGTTTCAGAGGGGAACACATTTGGGCTTGAGCGGTGACAAAAGGAGAAATTTTCAGAGTAAAATCCTAGTTACCATTAAGAATAGAATTTCACTGTAGATTACAGTGATCAAGGAATCCCTTCAAATAGTTTATCTGATGCTAATTATATTATATTAAACGGTGTAAATTTATGTTTACATGTTTTGCAAAAGAAGAAATATGAGACAACTTTTCCCTCCTATAATCTTCAGAGTCAGACTCTGTCTGCTACAGAAGGGTAGACAGAATCTGACTCTTTCAATGTTAATAAAACAGTATCACCAGAGTGAATACAGATGAAGTCAGAGTTGGAAGGAACTTTAGCTTAACTTCTATATCTTAATCTACAAATATGCATTTAAGCTAAAATAACTCATTGGAAAAAGATAAATACATATTGAGTATAGAAAAAGACTAATATGGGATGATGTGGCTCCTAACTCTGCACCTGATTACAAGTATCACTGTCATCAAATACTCTCTTTCACAAGCAAAAGAGGTTACAGTTAAGCCCTGTAATGTACTTACCTGGTTGTGTGGAACAGAAATTGCCTCATAAGATGCTACATGTTTAGCACTTACATGTTACGTGGAGATTATGTCTTTTCAGTTGCCAGTTTTGCAGCAGAAGACATAAAGTCCTAGTGGAGGAGAAAGGGGGTGGGTAAAGGAGTGGTAGATCCTCTTCTGTGTGCCCTGCCCTGCACCTAAAAATTCTCTTTCTTTTCTCCATCACCACGACACTGAGAGGGAGGAGTACAACCAGAATTACAATTTGGGATTTTTAAAATGAGAAATTATCTTCTTCCTCAACTTAGAAACAGGGCTTCAAACAAGAGGGCGGTGTTTACAGAAAATTTTGAAGACTGTTTGCAAGAAGAAAAATAGTACCTTAAAAGGACCATGATTACTTGTTCTTGTTCCAAACCCTTGGTCTCCTCTGACAAATATATTTACGAGTTGGAGGAAAATATTTTTTCTGCTTATCAACTTTTGCCCAAGATCAAAAGAATTTACAATTTTGTCTTAAATACATTTAACACCAGATGGTTCAGATGATTATTTTTTCATCTTCACATGAGTGTAGCTGTTGAAATGTGTCTCCTGAATGAAGTCATCAAAACTGCAAGTGTGTTAGGTCTGCTATTACTCAAGGCTTAGGTCTACGTCACTGATCCACGGGCAAAAAAGCACTCTACTTTGGCACTTCCATTTATCACTGAATATCACTGAAGTAGAGAATTATCATGGGATTTTGGTGTAGGAATTTCATCTACTCTAACTGATCTGTTTTTCCAATAAATGTCTGGATATTTATTGCCACTTGAGGTTGTGCTTGGCTGGTTCTCTCTGTTACACTGCCTATTGACGAGGTTCATTGTGTCTTGTCAGAAGTTAGAGAACTTTTTAAAACCTTGAAAAATATTTTGTCTGTACTCTTTCAAAAATCTAGAGTTATGAGTCAAACTTTCAGTGGGATCTGGCCTCTTCTATTCACTCGATGTCTTAGACAATACTGCAAATATATTTTTCTTCTTTTTTTTTAATGTGTGTGAAACTTTGCTTTTATTGCTAAATATATTTGCATGAAGACAATATTTATGTTGCATACTTCATTCACTCCTGCTGCCTTTTCCTCTCTGAAAGTAATAATCCCCTGAATATGGATCCTAGACTTCTCCACTGCTAATTGTGATGTGGCAGACAGAGGATTATGACTCTGAGTGAGGAATAAGCAGCTGGAACAGATAAATACAAAACAAAAGTCATCTTTGCATGAAAACATATTGCTTATTTTCTTTTCCATTTCCTTTTTTAAAGAAAAACAAAGAGGGGGGGAAACATAAAAAGGCAAAAACATGCATCTCCTCACGGAGAGAGGAGATGATCATAAACTGAAGGCTCTTACTGGCTTTAGAATCATGGAATTGTTGAAGTTGGAAGGGACCTTTAAGATCATCGAGTCCAACCATTAACCTAACCTGACAAAACCATTTCTAAACCATATCCCCAAGTACCACGTCTACCCCTTTTTTAAACACCTCCAGGGATAGCGAATCCACCACCTCCCTGGGCAGCCTATTCCAATGTTGCATAACCCTTTCAGTAAAATTTTTTTTCCTAATATATAACCTAAACCTCCCCTGGCTTAACTTGAATTCATTTCCTCTCATCCTATCACTTGTCACTAGGGAGAAGAGGTCAGTCCCCATCTCTCTACAACCTCCTTTCTGTTACTTGTAGAGAGTGATAAGGTCTCCCCTCAGCCTTCTCTTCTCCAGGCTAAACAGCCCCAGTTCCTTCAGTCGTTCCTCATAAGACTTGTATCTTTAATGCAAAAGATATTAAGAGTATTGGTTCCCATGGCAAAACACTGACAAGGGACAGTGAATGTCCAGCACTTGAATGATATTTTTGCATGGTTTAAGACACCAGCTTCTATAACTATGTAAGGCGTCAGACATAGTTCACCAGTCAGAATTGACTGAAATGTATTTCTTAAGTAATGTTCCAAACTGTATTCAATAACCTCAGCCATTTCATCGTTCTGCTTTTATATATACAGAACATAACCCTAGGTCAAAGAAACATGAACAGAAATACAAGTTTTAAAAACCATCCACCTTTGTATCTGCCAATTCATTATACAGCCCATGAAGAAGTGTTTCAAGACTGTGACATGCCTGAGTTTCATTTTACTTTGTGCAACATGGAAGAATTTTTTTCATGTACTTTCTCCCTGCATGCATTAAACAAACTGCTGTTGTACAAAGGAAATAAAGGAAGCTGAATCAGGGCCAGTCTTTTCAGGAACATATTTCTGTAGAGTTACTACATACTTTGTCCTGGGAGTTGCTTTACCCTTGATAGAATGTCAGCATATATAGTGTCTATAAAATGAATTTCATTCGTATGAATTTCAACTAAAACTACCTCCTGCAGGGACCTACAGCTGATGTCCCTAGAAATATCTTCTTCATTGCTCTTTTCAACGGAGTTTAGGATCATTTTTGCTCTCCAGTTACCAGTACCGCTTAAATCAGGAGCTTACATATCTGGATATACCTGCATATAGTCTACTTTTTTTCACTAAAAGGAGGGGATTTTCAAGTTAGCAACCAAGTCCTGCAATGCCTTTTAGGGGAGGGAAGAGGAAGGACAGTAAGTGTTTGTAGCATACATTAGCTTTCAATAGCTTAGACCTCCTCCCCTTCTTCTCTTTATTTCTTTTCTGTAAAAGAAATGCAAAATACCTTCTTCCTTTTCAAATGCAAGAAGCTGGAGGGCTCCTTCTTTCCTTTTTGAGGAGCAGGTGGGAAAGAAGAATGACACAAAACTTTCTCTGAGAAGTCTTTTTATTAGTGACGAATAACTGCCTTCCACATGCAGAGAAGTGTGATACAAAATAAGTAGGCAGAGTGGAATGAAATGGAAAATGTGCAAGGCAGACTTTGGAGAGGTCTGACAGACATGTCAGCAAATTGGTGTAAGTTATGGAATTTTGCTTTAACTTATAGGCTCAGAGCTGGATTCACTTCTTGCCAGTGATGAGTTTGGCAAAGGGATTAAGGAATTAGGCACAGTGGCTGCTTTTGGCTGTCAACAGCCTATGTTAGGAGTCAAAAATACATGGAGCATGAAAAATGACCCAACAGGACAGGTACCAAGAATCTGCCTGGCATGGCCCCTATACAGAATCCTTCTGGGATGGCAATGAGCCATGTTGGCCATTCTAAGCCAGTAAAGATTTTGTAACCTTTTTAGGAGATTCAATATGGATCAAGCCCAGAAGGCCCAATTCTATTTTACACTTAATTTGGTTTATAAACTTTGTGATGTCTATTTTAATCTTTAATTAAAAAAAAAAAATTAATGTACACCAATAAATTTGTAGCAAATTACTTCACTTTATAATGTGAAGGAGCTGTGGTCTTTCTTGTATTCTCCACTCCGTCAGTCCTCATTGTGCACTCTTATTTTTAGTTCCTGAGAACTTAGGTTGACATTCTGGATGTTTAATTACAACAGTTAATAAGGCCAGCAACTTCTGGTATAGCGTACTTATCCAGAAGTGACATGCCTGATTTATGAACTCTGCCTATAAACTGAAACTTGCCAGCTCTTAAATATTATTAGTAAGAGCTTGACATCCTTTGCAAATGTTTACAAACCACTCCATGTTATTGCCCTGGAACAAGACCCAGAATTCTGTTTGCATTTTTAAAATCCCTAAAGAATGGGGCTCTTGTCCAACAATATGGTCCTCATGACTGCTGAAAAACAAATAACAAATATTTGAAAAAGGTGAGAAACACAGAAAAATATCACAAAAATCTTCCTTTTCCCCTGTTTTACAGGTGGAAAGGCACCAGGCCCTCCAGTGCTACCCCTAGCCTTTCCCAAACTCAGGCAAGACCCTGTTTTAGTTAAAATTCCAGCATGCCTTCTTCCTTGTTTATTTTTCCCCATCATTTCATAACAGTGCTTTTGGCAGATGGGAGTGACTCCAACAAAAAGACAGGTGCATGCACTGGCGGCTTCCCTGCTAAAAGGGATTTAGTCAGATGTTCCTTCCACCTGTGAATTGGCTGCCCAGTCTCAAGCCAGCTCCTATCAATGTAATTATTATGCTCTATTTCAAAAAGCCAAAACAAGTTCAAATTAGTTCGGTCAAAAAAAATCTGATACCATAACAATTTCTCTCTATTTTTCAAGGCATTTTTGTCAATGAAAGAGTTTCTCTGACCACCAGTTTCATTGTGAGTTTGAGGGCATATCCTGATCTGAATTTCCATGAAGTTACTTCAAATTTACACCAAAGTATTTGCAATCTGTATCTATTCTGCACCCTTTAAATGATAAACAGATATTTATATTAATATCTTTAACTGTGTTCCCAAACAGTAAAATCTCCTGTTTTTTTCTGTAAAGAGATGAGTTGTATTCAGCCAGTAATGAGAGACTGTGTGTATGCATGCCTTCATGTGGAGCTCTGCTACCTGCAGGGGAGGCTGCCAATATGTGGCTTCTATGGGATTTTAAGATCCTTGAGCTTTGAGATATCCCTTTCCTTTATGAAGAGTGAATCCATTTTCTCAAAAGAACAAATCAAAGCAAGATTTATTCCTTTCGATACATTTTTTAGCCTGATGTGAAGAGAACCATTAAGCAGCATGAAAAGTTCAAAATGAAATAAAGTGTTATACTACAATATTTTTTAAAAAATCAGAGACAGAAATGTGAGACAGATTCCACATCAATGGAATGAAGCACAAAAATTTGCACATAGCAACAATGCAAACAGCATAGCCCTCTTTATCACTGATCAAAAGCACTTGGGTAGAAGTAGCAGTCTTCACACAAATGTACTCCAAGACAGATCTGTGGGAGTTACAAGTTGAGAGCAGAAAAAAGCAGCAGCCCAGCAGGAGTGAAGAAAACTCACAGCCAAAGCACTAGGCAAACTGCCCAGAGCAAGGCTTTTCTGATGGCTCTTTGCCTAGTCCTGTGCAAAGAAAGATGGAGTCCTGGTATTACACAGATTCCCAAGGTGAAAAGCCAAATACGACCACACTGTTCACTAAGTTGTGTGATACAGACTGTAAAACTTCCTTGAATTAAATCCCATTCAAGTTACTGTGTAATAGTTAGAAAAAAATGGCCAAACTTGTTTTTAACCCTGCAGCCATAATATAACAACTACCACAATGTTTGTTGTGTTCCAATAGCTAATTTTCTACAATCTAGGTAATACACATCTTGTCCAGTCTATTGTAGTCTCATTATGTGTAGCTTCAAGTTTCAGCCATAAATATGTTGTTTTGTCTACTAAGCTGTTGATTAGCTTCCATACTTTTCCAAACGTTACCTGTGTTAGTATTTTTAAACTAACCAAAACAATTTGGGTTTTTTTTGTGGGGGATAAATAAATACATTTAGGTCTCTGTCTTTTATGGGAAGTCATGGTTCCCAGTTCTTGAATCTTTCCCCTGATACCTTGAAGCCTTTCTGTGCATAAATATCTGCACCTGTTCTGTGAGTTACCTCCAAATTTCACCAACACTGTGTTTTAGTCTTGCTGAAAAGTTATGGGTAAGCATTGTCAAAAGTGTAAGGTCGGGACCACATTATCAACTTACAAACAGTTTGGTTTTTTACAGTTGTATTTTCATGCTATTAATCTATTTGTCATGAACACTGTGTTATTCTAATTTGTAATCAAAGTATGGTCTGAAATTGAGTCTACTTCATGCCAATAGATCTGCTATTTGGTCATGAGTCAGTGCAAAGGCTATGATTAAAATAGCAGGCTTATGAGTACCAAAAGCTATATTAAAAAAAGAAACAAAACCAAACCCAAAACCAAACCAAAACAAAACAAACAAACAAACAAACAAACAAAAACAAACAAACAAACAAAAAAAAAACAAAGAAAAGAAAAAGAAAGAAAGAAAGAAAAAGGCATAAGGTTATACCTGATAACTCTTCCCTAGTGTGCAAAGACGTGTGTGGCACTAACAGGAAATAAGTTGCTCAATCGCCTAGAAGTAAAAAGGATTATGATTTGCCATTGGAATAGCAGTCTGAGAACTGTTTGCTATTCTGACTTAAGAATAAATTGCTTAACCTTCCCTTTCTTCATGTTTTTTTTTAACTGAGGATAGTTAACTTTTGTTTTATCTCAGAAATAAGATAATTCAACATTCAGAATTTGTTTCAAAGCACATTGCTGTCCTTTTTAAAGGTAACTTTCACATACATGTGGAAGCATTATGTCCATCTGGTCAGCTGAGGGTGTTCACAGATAAGCAAGGTTTTCTCTCTAGTGAGAAAAATTAAACGTTAAAACCATTGCTGTCAGCAACTCAGCCAAAAGTGATTCATCTTTGCAGTAGAGAATAGAAGCAATATCAAAATTAACAAATTAGGGATAGAGCTTTTTGTGATATTCACTGGTCAACACAGATTTATAATCTAACTCAGATTTCTGTTAATATGTTTGTTGTTCATAAGAAACCTTCCAGGAATTTGCATGAACAAATGTCAGCCTGTGGGATATTAGTGAACTGTTCACTTTGACTATTTGCTATGTGATTGGTGAATTTGCCTATCTGGATGAATGACTGAAATGTTTTAAACAGGTGAATATGTGATGAAGAACAAGCAGAAAACACTGTACCTCCCAATGTAAATGTGCAAATGAAACAATAACTACGTTAAAATACACTAAAATTTTGGAAAATTATGACATTTCTGTGAGTACTTGGTACTCCGTCTTCATCCTTTCATGCATTGAACACAGTAATATGGGGGTAAACTTGTTTATTTTACTTGGTAGAGTGAGAGTTACGTGGATTCCTATCAAACTGCCAAGTAATAGCAACCTGAAATTATGTTTGAAAAATAATGGGAAATCTCCCACTCACTGCAATGGGAAGCGGGGTTTATTTTGTACTTAGTACTTTGCTGTAACAGGCAGAATGTGACAGAACGTGCTAGACTGTATTGTGCTTCTATTCAGGGCTACTTCCAGAGGGTATAAAGCAAAACAACATCACTGATCTTTTTCGTTTGTAATATATTACATCTATATTGGTGATGCTTACACTGATGGTATTTTCTCATAACAGGATTTTATAAGAAAAAAAATACAATATTATTTGGAACATGAAAATAGCACCAGCTTTTTCCATGAAAATGTAATACCTGTTTTATACTGTATCTTGCATGTGCCTATTTCTCAAAGGTAACAGAAGCAATCCAAGTTAAATTCCTTGTAATTTCTAATAACTTCTTCCTTTTTTTGATTTCCATATGCAATGAAACTAAATTTCATAGAATCAGGGAATCATAGAATGGTTTGGGTTGGGAGGTACCTTAAAGATCACCTAGTTCCAAGCCCCTTGCCGTGGCCAGGGACACCTTCCAGTAAACCACATTGCTCAAAGCCCCGTCCAACCTGGTCCTGAATACTTCAGGCGATGGGGCATCGGCAGCTTCCCTGGGCAACCTGTTTCAATCTCTCACCACCCTCAGAGTAAAGAATTTCTTCCTAATAACTACTCTAAATCTACCCTCTTCCCGTTTAAAACCATTACTCCTTGTCCTGTCACTACACTCCTGGATAAAGAGTCCCTCCCCATCTTTCCTCTAGGCCCCCTTTAGGTACTAGAAGGCTGCTATAAGGTCTCCCTGGATCCTTCTCTTCTCCAAGCTGAACAACTCTAACTCCCTTAGCCTGTCTTCAGAGGAGGGGTGCTTCAGCCCTCTGATCAGCTTTGTGGCCCTGCTGTGGACTCACTCCAACAGGTCCATGCCCTTCTTATATTAGGAGCCCCAGATCTGGATGCAGTACTCCAGGTAGGGTCTCACAAGAGTGGAATAGAGGGGCAGAATCGCCTCCCTCCACCTCCTGGCCACGCTTCTTTTGATGCAGCCAAGGATGCAGTTGGCCTTCTGGGCTGTAAGCCTGCTCACATTGAGCTTCTCATCCACCAACACCCCCAAGTCTTCCTCAGGGTTGCTCTCAATCCATACTCTGTGCAGCCTGTATTTGTTCATGGGGTTGCCCCGACCCATGTGCAGGACCTTGCACTTGGCCTTGTCGAACTTCATGAGGTTTGCACGGGACCACCTCTAAAGCCTGTCAAGGTCCTGGGTGGCATCCCTTCCTTCCAGCATGTCAACCGCACCACACAGCTTGGTGTTGTCAGCAAACTTGCACTCAATCCCGCTGTCTGTGTGTTATGGTTTGAGAGACGCATAACAATTTATTGTCATTTAGACAATCATTCTATCACCTGATGACCCCTCCCCACCAGGGAAAGGGAATCAGGAAAAACAAGGAAACCCGGGAGTTGAAGTATAAACAGATTTAATAGAGTAAGATTAGATAATTAACATTAATAGCACTAAAGAACCAATATTGATCCCAATACCAATGCAGAATATGCAAAGATTATACTCAGCCAATTCTATCAGTAGGAAGCTGTGCAATCCCAGCAGTGGACAGCAAATGTCAGACACTGTGAATGCTACGGCTTCAGGAGGAAGGGAAGGCCTCAGGATTCCAGCACCGGGGCACAAAATTCTCAGGGTGGCAGACATCAAGGGAGAGAGAGAACTTCTCAGCAAACTTTCTAATTTATAGTGAATGTGATGCTGATGGTATGAAATAATCCTGTTGGCCAGCTTGGGTCAAGTGCCCAGGTCTCGCTCCTCCTCATCCCTGCACCTGGCAAGCTCGAAAACACTGAGACCTGGAAACCCACACACCATAGGTGGCTAGAAAGTAAATATTTTCACAAATTCAGACACTAGAGTCTTCTAAAAGTGCAGCCTTCCCAAGTATTAGAAAAGAAATTAGTCCTGTGTCGTTCAAACCAGGACACTATGTTGCCAACAAAGATGTTAAACAGCACCGGTCCCAGTACCGACCCCTGAGGAATGCCACTCACCACTGCTTGCCACTTAGACATGGAGCCGTTGACAGCAACTCTTTCAGTGTGGCCATCCAGCCAGTTCCTTATCCACCGAGTGGTCCATCCATCAAATCCATGTCTCTCCAATTTAGAGAAGAGGATTTTGCATAGCACAGTGTCGAATGCTTTGGATAAGTCCAGGCAGACAATATAAATGTTAAACTTACACTTTAGTGTCACATATTCTAATTGGGCTAATTGATACAGACCGATCTTGTTGGCTTGGAGTTTTCTTAAACAAAAAATGGCTATGGTGGATCCTCTTACACCCCTCCAGGGACATTTGCATGCTCAATTACCTCTCTGAAATGGCTGTACACCAACACATGCAGCATGGGGAATAAGAACTAGAAAACTGTATGTGGATTCAGGGCTGTGATCTCGTTGCAGTTACAGACACATGGTGGGATAGCTTGCATGACTGGAATGCTGTCATGGATAGCTATGTACTTCTTAGGAAAGACAGGCTAGTGAGGCGAGGTGGTGGAGTTGATCTTTATGTGAGAAAGCAGCTGGAATGTATCAAGCTTTGCTTAGAGGTGGATGAAGAACATGTTGAGAGCTTACGAGTTAGAATTAAAGGGAAGGTTAATATGCGTGACACTGTTGTGGATGTTTACTACAGACCACTGGATCAGGAAGAGGAAGTCGATGAGGCCTTCCACAGACAGCTGAAAGTAGCCTTGCAATCACAGGCCCTGGTTCTCACGGGGGACTTCAACCACTCTGATATTTCCTGGAAAGGCCACACAGCCAGACACACGCATTCCAGGAGGCTTCTGCAGGGCACTAATGATAACTTTTTGACACAGGAGGTGGAGGAACCAACAAGAAGAGGTGTGCTACTGGACCTTGTGCTAAAAAACAAAGAAGGACTAGTTAGGCATGTGAAGGTTGAGGGTAGCCTTGGCTGCAGTGACCATGAGATGGTGGAGTTCAGGATCCTGAATGGAAGTAGCAGGGAAAAATTAGAATTACAGCCCTGGACTTCAGGAGAGCTGATTTTGACCTCTTCAAATACCTGCATGGAGGTATCCCATGGGATAAGGCTCTAGAAGGAAGGGGGGTGCAAGAGAGCTGGTTAATATTCAAGCATCACTTCCTCCAAGCTCAAGATCGGTGCATCCCTAGGAGAATTTCTTAAACCAAGCACAGGAGGCAGGAGGCCTGCATGGATGAGTACGGAGTTCCTGGAAAAACTCAGATGGAAGCAGGAAGTTTACAGAAGGTAGAGAAAGGGACTGTATACTTGGGAGGGATATAGGAGTGTTGTCAGTGTATGGAGGGATGCAATGAGGATGGCCAAGGCTGACTTGGAATTAAACCTGGCGAGAGATGTCAAGGAAAATAAGAAGGGCTTCTTCAAGTACGTCAGTGGCAAAGGAAGACTGGGGAAAATGTGGGCCTGCTGCTGAATGAGTTAGGTGCCCTGGTGATGGAGGATGCAGAGAAGGCGGAGTTACTGAATGCTGCCTTTGCTTCAGTCTTTACTCCTAAGGCTGGCCCTCAGGAATCTCAGACCCTGGAGGAAAGAGAGTGAGCCTGGAGAAAGGAAGAATTTATCTTGGTTGAGGAGGATCAGGCTAGAGATCATTTAGGCAAACTGGACAGCCACAGATCCATGGGCCCTGATGGGGTGCACCCACGAGGTTCTGAGGGAGCTGCCAGAAGTCATTGTGAAGCCACTCTCCATCATCTTTGAAAAGCCATGGAGAACAGGAGAGGTGCCTGAGGGCTGGCGGAAAGCCAATGTCACTCCAGTCTTCAAAAAGGGTAAGAAGGATGACCCGGGAAACTACAGGCCGGTCAGCCTCACCTCCATCCCTGGAAAGATGATGGAGCAGCTTGTGCTGGGTATCATCTCAAAGCACCTGGATGAAAAGAAGGTTATCAGAAGTAGTCAACATGGATTCACTAAGGGGAAGTCGTGTCTGACTAATCTGATAGCATTCTATGATGAGGTCACTAGATGGGTGGATGAGGGGAGGGCAGTGGATGTTGTCTACCTTGACTTTGGCAAGGCTTTCGACACTGTCTCCCACATCATCCTCACTGGCAAGCTTAGGAAGTGTGGGATAGATGGATGGACAGTGGGGTGGATTGAGAACTGGCTAGCAGATAGAGCTCAGAGGGTTGTGGTTAGTGGTGCAGAGTCTAGTTGGAGGTCAGTAACAAGTGGTGTCCCTCAAGGGTCAGTACTGGGTCCAGTCCTGTTCAATATATTCATCGATGATCTGGACGAAGGGATAGAGTGTACCATCAGCAAGTTTGCTGATGACACTAAACTGGGAGGAGTGGCTGATACGCCAGAAGGCTGTGCTGCCTTACAGCGTGACCTGGATAGGCTGGAGAGTTGGGCAGAGAGGAACTTAATGAAATTCAACAAGGGTAAATGTAGGGTACTGCATCTGGGGAGGAATAACCCCATGCATCAGTACAGGTTGGGGGCCGACCTCCTGGAGAGCAGCTCTGTGGAAAGGGACCTGGGAGTCCTGGTGGACAACAGGATGACCATGAGCCAGCAATGTGCCCTGGCGGCCAAGAGGGCCAATGGCATCCTGGGGTGCATCAAAAGGAGTGTGGCCAGCAGGTCGAGGGAGGTCATCCTCCCCCTCTACTCTGCCCTGGTGAGGCCGCATCTGGAATACTGCGTCCAGTTCTGGGCTCCCCAGTTCAAGAAGGACAGGGATCTGCTGGAGAGGGTCCAGCAAAGGGCTACAAAGATGATTAGGGGTTTGGAACATCTTTCATATGAGGAAAGGCTGAGGGATTTGGGTCTCTTTAGTCTAGAGAAAAGAACATTGAGGGGGGATCTTATTAATGCTTTCAAATACTTGAAGGGAGGATGCCAGGGGGATGGGAGCAGTCTTTTTTCAGTGGTGCCCATTGATAGGACGAGGGGTAATGGGCACAAGCTTGAACATAGGAAGTTCCATCTTAACATGAGGAGGAACTTCTTTACTTTGAGGGTGGTGGAGCACTGGAACAGGCTGCCCAGAGAGGTTGTGGAGTCTCCCACACTGGAGACATTCAAAACCCGTCTGGACGCTGTCCTGTGCAACCTGTTGTAGGTGACCCTGCTCTGGCGGGGGGGTTGGACTAGATGATCTCCAGAGGTCCCTTCCAACCCTGACCATTCTGTGATTCTGTGATTCTGTAATTAGTCCTAAGAATAGATCAAAACAAATGATTAGGCATTCTACAAAATATACCCGATAAAACTCCCATATCTTCCTCAAATTTGCTGGTATCATAGTCCATACCCTCTGTTTCCATACACCTTAAACAAATCCAGCTTTTCGTGTTACGTACATCTAGGAGAAATCCACACTTAGTCTAAATTTATACTCAGATATAATAACCGAAGTATATCAACATAAGTATGTCTGTATGGATAAAATCTGATTTTTGAGTCCTGTCATCTGTAGACAGCTATAACTCCCTCCAAAAAAGCTGCGAGATTTGTCAGTAGAAGATGTTGATCTCAGGAAACAACTATTAGCAAATATGTTTATTTTTGACTTTCAGCTCTTTGTACCTACCTGGTATTTCTCAACAAATAGAGCATGATGCCCTTCCATTTAGAATTTGTTGCAAAAATTTTATGGAGATAATTTGTGTGTTGCAGTTTGTTTGTATGAAGACCAGTCAAACATTTTGGCTTTTGAAATTTAAGCCACGTTCACTGGACCTATAGCAGAAGGTCACAGAATGTGTTTCTGTTTGCAGTTTGAATGTGTATAACTACTGGAACTAGGTTTCTGGAGCAAATACTCATAACTTATACACTAAATTTCCCTTTAAAATTACGAATACTTCACAGTGTTTGCATAAAATTGTTTCAACATCCATAGTAAATAGGGTACATATTAATTACTGTATTCATAGATAAAATATATAGCAGTTGGAGACATAGTATACTCATTAATTTTTATAAATAGACATGATAGTTAAGTTATTTTCAGTATTCAATCAGTTCTGGTAAGTGTGGGTTTCACCTATATAGCAGCTGAATATTAGCTGAATTAGGTGGATGCAAATAAAACAGTTATGCTGGTTGTCTGAAATACAGTCAGATATTTCTGCTTTGACCCAAAATCATCCTGATTTCCTTTATATTATTTTGTTGATTCTAAAAGATCAACCAAACTTCATCAGTCCACTCCTGCAGGTGTCTTCTTATGTTCTTTATGTTGTTCGGAGCACTAAGAGACTACTTTGACCTTTCCCCAGTTATGATTACTGCCCACTTTCGGTTGATAAATGAGACCTGTCTGTTTCCAGAATGAACAATGCTTTATAAATGAAAGAAGAGAGAGGTAGTGATATTTGTGCATGGACATTTGATGGTATATGAGGATAAGCCATATCATCTAGGGAAAGAAAAATTGAATTCTGTCTCTGATGGTATTTATCTGACGTGTGGCATGAAAGCCTGTCCTGAAAGGATAAAGGGCAGCAGAATGAAATGACCATAGTTCAGTTGATGACCACCACAGTGATAAGAATCCCAGCTGCCTCAGACTATAATGTAAATGTTTTGGTTTGGTTGGGGGTTTTGTTTTTGGTTGGTTGGTTTGTTTGTTTTAAATCACCTGTGCAGGTGTGTTCCACAGAAATGAAAAATAAACAACCTTTTGGCAGCTGGTGCTTTGGGTGGTAACTTTTGAAACAACAGGCATCAACTGGAGCTTGCCATTTAATTGGCAAGAGATTTCGAACAAGGGAATTTGAAGCACTTCTGTCCAAATCTCATTCTGATAACCAGCCACCCTCAGGGCCAGTGTTACCTGAAATGTAATAAATGTTGGTAGGTACCTTTACTGCTGTTATTCATGCTTGCTATATCAAATGCAAGAACTATATATTTGCAAACAATAAATATTTTATCCTTGCTACTTATAGCTGACCAATAAATCTAATGATGGAAAGTTATCTATCATAAAAGACAATTTAGCAGTATAGCACTCGTAGCTCTCAAGAATATATTCCACTAAAACCAAAACTTTTGAATTTCATTATACTGATGATTTCAAGGCACTCCAAAACTTTACAGAGTTCTGGATTACTCATAGTCCATGTTTTGCTTGCTTTGGACTTGACTTGGAGATTGTGATCTGTTAATTTTGTTACTTTGGTTTTGTGGATAAGACTAAGGTAATAGGCTATTGATTGTATTACATGTACAGCAATTGGAACGTGTTATTACATAGAATTTGGACTCCTATATTGTACTACATCTCTGGCATTTACTTGAGATGGGTGGTCTCCATGAAGATGGTGTTCATCCTGAAACTATGTAGGCTTATTTTTCCCTGCTGAAAGATGTAAGAATGAAATAAAGAGTATAAATGAAGCATTTTTATCTGTGTACTGTTTTTTTCCTAGTCATTTAACTTTCCAGATTTTAATTTGTCTACCGAGGCTGTAGCCGTTGGTAATGACATGAACACTGCTTTCATGCTTAAAGTTAGCACTGTCCAGAGATGCTGAGCCAAATACTGCTTCCAGTAATAGCAATATAAATCAAGGTATTTTGTCTGGGCCCATTCTATCCAAAATGTGACACAAATTTCAGTGTCCTTATTCTAGACATAGTCCAATAATTTTTTGGAAAAAATGTGGCTTTTATAGCTTAAATATTGCAATGGCCCTGACATTAACATAGCTTATGTATTAGGTGTGATTAAATCATAAAGCAGAATGATAAAACATTTGCCCTTGTTAAAAAACACCCAGTAGTATACTTAAATGCTCAAATGCTGGGGGTGTGTGGCATAAATGGATATGGAAGGTTATTCACTAAAAAAAAGGTCAGATCAGTGGTTCATCAGTGGAATCCTACAGTGATGCAAATGCTGAAAAAGTGTCTGGTGAACAGCAGTAGCAAAACTGCCTTTTAGTGCATAGGTATAATTCATGCTTATTCTTATAAACTCTGTTCCATGTGGCTGTTACTACACCCCTCCTTTGGAAAAAACACATATCTACTGGTACAGCAATGGTTTCTATCACATAACAGAGGAAACTGGATCCCTACAGCTTACCCGAGTCACTGCGGTGCGCCAGCAGTTCAGCAATGTACCTGCAGTATTCAATGGGACTCTGCTGATTGAAGTGACTGTTTTTTTTTTCCACGCAAATGAAAGTTATGAGCAGATTTTAGCATGCTGTTTTTACAGGTCTGTTTTTCCTCTTCTCTTCATTACTCAGCATTCAACTCTTCTGCCACAAATACTGTATGATGTGAGTCATTTTGCCCCAATTAGATCATATTTCAACTACCTCATTACCAACATTTACCTTGTCTCTAATTTTTTGTGGATTTCCAATAGTTAAACCTGAACATCAATAACACTTGCATGGAAAGGATATGCCTTTCTTTCAGAATATATAGTTTCTTGGAATATATTTGATTATCTTGGCTTTTCACCTGCAGTTTTACTGCCATTCCAGAACTAAGTCATGTTTCTCATCTGAATATCCTTCAAAAATGAAAGAACAGGGAACAATGCGCAGGAATTATTAGTTGACAAGTGAGTGAGCCAAACAGGGGAAGTGAAACTAGTTTGTATTTATGCAATTCACTTCAATAGAAAAGAAGTTTATTCTGAAATAACAAAGATTCAGCTAATTGAGCTTTGGGGCCTGTTTGCAGTAAGTTTATAATGATCATGATTGTGAATGAAAATAATGAGTCGGTCTTTCCCCGCATTCAACTTTTAACTTATCATATTGAGTATCTCTAGACTGCAATTCAGATTCACAATCTAGGAAACAAATGGATAGTTCCTAGGTGTTATCCAAGGGAAATAAATCACTGTTGTTTCTCCTCACATGATGGATCCCTCACCAAACGTCTCTGTGCTTGCAGTAAGTCAGGTAGCCATCATGACTGCTCCCCTCTCTCATCTTTCCTTCTTCCTCCCCTGTGTGTGCTAACCTTAACCCATAATAAGTTTGTGTAATTAGATTTCTTTCATCCACCCTTTTCTTAACTGTGGCTGGAGTTCTACAGAAACAGAAACATTCACCTTAAATAATAAGTTTAAAATAGGTATTACCAGTTTGAGGAAGTTAAGAGAACATTTGACTGCTTTTCTCTTACCCCTTTTAATCTGGATGGTAATTTTTAGTAGTCAGTAATAGAAAAAGATTATATCCTTTTATCTTGTGCTAGACCAGCTGTTCTGTGAAGTATGCTGGATGAATGGTCTAAAAAAAAAGCTGTACATATTGGGTGCTCTTCAGTCTTGTACTTGGGTGGAGGTATGGGTAAGCATGTAAAATCTGTTTCAAATCCTTGAAAATTATAATCTCTGTAGGGTACACAATGCTTTACAAGCTATAAAGCCAAGCAAAATGCTTGAGACATTTCTCGACATTATCATGAGACACCAATGATAACATCAGTTTGCTGAGTTTTCTATTTCAGTAGATACGAGGAATCATGTTTTTGTGAGATTGTTTTCAATTGCATTAGAATCATAACCATGAGGAGTGGGTGTAAAACTTTCCTTGCAGTGTTAGAACCATGAACACAACTTAGTGTTTAACAAGAGAATTGAAAATTTAAATGTGAAAATTACAGTGATAAAGCAAGCAAAATATTTAATGTTTAAGTTAAACAACTGAAGCTAACTCTTACTTTGCAATGTTTTTTTCACCTACTGTAAGTTACTTGTTAGTACATTAGCCTGCAGAAGAAGAAGCAGACTCTGACCAAGCAAAGTATGTCTATGCTTCTCAAAAACAAATAGAATTAATACCACTGACCTTGGTCATGCACTCCATGGCAAGAAAAAAATATTTGCTCTTAAAATCTATATTACAGCCTGTGCAACTCTTGCACTGTTAGTTAGTGTAGATTATTAGAAAGAAGTATATGGTCTAAATAGCTTAATTCTTCAGTCTATAGGAAATCTGATATCTAGTTTTGGAGTTGATTTTTACTAATTCCAGCTGGTTTTAAAGTCAGGTATTAATATACATTGCACTCCCAGATGAGCTGGGATGAGAGGCTGGTTTTGATGGGGCTGATTAATAGATTAATTTTGCACTATTTCTTCAGATGAAATTTTCTATTTAAACTACTTGTGACTTCTTGTTTAAGTAAAGAGGATACCACTTTAATTGCTGCAGTTTAATTATGTCCCCCAATGGAATGAGAGAAACAGTCTTAGGACCTTTGCATTTTCTTTACATGAATATACTCTGAATGAACCTTTCTATTATATTTAGTACCTGTTCCTTTCCCTTTGCAAAAATAAAGAGTGGAATATTAAATAGAAAGAAGGTACTTTTAACAGCAAAGATCAATGTTTTTAAATGTAGCTATTAGCTGTGAGTTCTCTCAAATACCTGATTTTCAGACAGTGCAAGACAGAACAATCTTCTGAGAAACAGAAGTTTTAGAGTGTAACATAAAATATGGGGCATGCTCACAACCTTATCCTTTTTGAAAGTGTCAGTCACGATCTGTGTATTTGCAGGAAAACAGCTGAAAGTGTGCTGTTATAAGAGTCATATACAGAAAAAAATTGCCTACAAAACCACAAGTGAGTGCAGATGATATAGAATGGTTCTCCACTTCTGAAAGCCATCCCATGAACCTTTTAAAACTAGAAGGAATGTAGCACTAAAAATTTAATCCAAAAAGCAAGCCTTTACTGGAAACTGAAATAAGTCATTAATATGTTTCCCCTACCTCTTACTTCCATAACTGATACCACTACTAGAGAAATGAGCAAGGCCCTTACCATCTAGATTCATCATTCTACATCGCGGTCATACCAGCTGTCACGCTTGTATACATTGCCATTACATTCTCACCTCCTAGTGCTGTTATGTGTCTCTGTGTTTTTCTATATTTCAAAGTATTTTATCCAGAGCTTCTAGCTGCAGAGAAAAGCTTAAAAATGCAATTTAAATGGAACTGAAGTCTCAGAAGGCCAATAAAATCAGATTATAATAAAGCAAGCCATGACTTGAAACCAGCCTGGGGTGTTGTCTATTGGTCTTTGAATGTTTGGGTTTAGTAAGACTGAAGCATCCTTTTACTTGCTGCTAGTCACTTTAAGATACAAATTTGGAAGTGTATTTCTTATGAGGAGCACTCTGCCAGTTCTTTGTATAATGCTGCACTTAAATCCTGATCTGTCTCTCTTCTGTTCTTCCTGTCTCTCTGCTGGAATCAATGTGAATGACGGCTCCAAAACAGTCTAAACCTGCTTTTTTTATGCCTTATCAAGAAAGAGTGAACATAAAGGCTAGCACAATGCAAAAGTACTGAACTTGCAGAGTTATTTCTTCCACAAAAATAAATACATTTCAGGCAGGCAACAGAAAGTTATTATTATAGAATTTCTTTGAATGAAAGCTACCTTCTAATCATGCAATCATCAATAAAATAAGGGCATGAAAAGACACTGTAGACTTCAGTTACAGGTAGCCTTATATGAGAATATCTTTTCTGTTAGGCAGTGTTTTCATTTTCCAGATGAGAAAGTGAAAGGTACCAATCACATAGAAGTAAAGGATATTTATGATATGTAGATATTAATTTTCAGTACTGGTGAAAAGGCGCTTATAAGATTTATAATCGAGAGCATGATGGAGAAATGGGGGCTGGGGGGCAGGAGCGGGGCGGAAGGAACAAACCACTATGTCTATTTCAGCTTGCAGACTTTTAGCGTACTCAGTTATAGAATAAATATGCAGTATTTGCTTAGTTAAGTGCTTTTATGGACTGCTTCTGATTAATATGGGTATTTTCTGCCTGTTAACCAGTTCTTAGGACTTCAATATTGTAACGTGTCTTACAAATAATTTTAAACACATCCAGAGGCTTATACAATAGGCACAAGAGTGTTAAATGCAGGTATAATAATCATAATAACCATAAAAATAACATTCATAATGCTACATTTCAGAGCTGATCTAAACAGAACACAGCTTTAGCCACAGTTGTAGCACTAAGTCAAAGAGAAAATAATCCCATAATGATCAATAAACATCTTTTTCTACAGCACATACTTATTTTTGGCCATCTCTGTTCAGGACTCATCAATGTTCCTGCTGCCTAGGTGCTGACAGACCCATTGAGTAAATTCTATCATTTAATAGTAGAGAACATCTTAAAATCATATTTCATACCATCATTAACAATAAATATGTTAACATGAGCATTTCTTCAACAAGAATAGAAAAATATCCTTAAGGAAAACAGTATTTTATTTTCTAGCTTTATTGCTAGACATACTTCATCACATCAGGACTATATGGAGGGGGCCATTTCTACTGTGAATAGTGTTCAAATGCAAAGTGGCATCAATTCTTGACAGGGTTTTGGGGCACAACTGATGTGCAAACTATGAATATAAATAATGAGTGATGCACTTTATATGTGATGAATTTACATTTTAAATACAAGTTCATGTGTTTTCAATGATGTGTATGCATGAAATCCTTCACATTTACAGGGGTATTTGAAATAAAGCAGTTGGGACCTGCCAGCAGGAATTAGGCCTTGCAGGATTTGGATACCGCCTTTTTAACAATAAGAAACAGTATTACACCATATGTCAGTTCTATTTATTTGCTTATCCATATGGGATATTCTTTTTTTACATCCTTCTTAGCTTCTCATGACACTGCTTATGCCAAACATGCCTGTGTGCTTGCTTCCTACCTTCTGTAACAAGAAATAACTCTTCTAGATCAATTCCCACCTAGTTAAACTTCAAGGGTTTCCCAGAGTTTGCTATAACTTTATATGTGCAATTTTACCCTATGCAAGGACTTGTGGGAGAAACCTGTTGCTTCAGAAGTATCAGACATCACTCTTCTTTAACTTGCATTCAGAAAGATAATATTGAGGTCAAGAAAGTCCTGCTAGCAAAAAGCCAGTGTCATAGCAAAATCGCAACCTGCATGGCTGACTGCAGCCCAGGCTGTCAGATTTATCCCCAGGCTGGTGCTGGACTTAGAGAAAGCTTTGAGGGGAGGGACAAAAAAAGCCTTTATCCTACCAAAGCCATACCAAGATCTGTTCTGTTTTCCCTTCTGCAAAATCTTTTAAAAGTAATTTTTCTATTCATGTTGAAAAGCTATCCCCACACCCACTACACAGCTGCACACCATTAGTGTCTGAGAGGTGCTTTATGTCCCCTTTTTGGGAGGTCACAGGGCTGGTTTGACCTTCCACAATGTCTTCAGAGTTTCTCACTCTAACCTTGCCATAAAACCTTCTCACTAGGACCTTGTGACTTGAAGACAAAAAATAATTGAGAGGTTTTAGTACTGTGGGGCTATGCATTTTGTGCAGCTCTCCTGTCTTCGCTCAGCTCTTATAAATGCAAGATTTAATCTATTTCATAGAGCTAACTGCAAATTTCTATCTACCACTCTGATGAGAAACATTTTGCAAATAAAGACCCTTTGCTTGCACTGCTGGTCGTCTTTACTACTTTCTACTGGGCCGGTATTAAGTCGTGACAACAGCTGGTAAATATAACCCGGCCTTAATAGGAATTGCAATAGTTAAAGGACTGCAGCAACTATGGACAAAGGAAAGAAAATCCAAACTAGAGGTTGCTGCAGATCCTTTCTGGAAACATTATTTTACTCCACAGAATCTCCCAGTGACATATCCATTGGTACCACTAAGTTTGTAAGTCTGTACAATAATTTCACTTGACCACATCATTACTTGCAGTAAATTGCAAGAATCATGGTATGATCATTTATCCACTAAACCTTTTAACAAACTTGATTGTTCACTTATCCTTTTCAGAATTTGAACAGAAGTAAGCTTACTAAGGATATATACTGAAGAAAGGTAATACTAAAAAATGTAAATATTTCAAATGAATTAAAAATTACTAAAGCTTATGTACCTTATTTCATTCAGTACAAGGAAATCTAGAAGCTACATTTTTGTATTTTAAAACAGGATTTCCACAGAATCTCCTTGAGCAAGGCATACGCCATATATTGGTCCTAAATCAAACTCATCACTGTTATTATCATCCTTCATGTACAGGAATTCTTCCATCTAGTGACAGCAGCAATTTCACAGATAAACAGGTCATCTGGGCCTTTATTAAGGTCTGCAAACAGTAATGGGAATCTTTGCACTGATTTCTAAGATCAACTTCTTTATCACTGACAAGCTGTTTCTAGTGCTGGAAATAACCACAGGAGGAGGTATATTTAAACCGTCTGAGGTTTCACCTATACTGCTAAAGAAAAGAGGACCATGGAGCAATTCCTGTGCTGAAGCCAAACGGCTCAAACTGGTTCACAGCCATCGAGCTGGTCCTCTAAAGCAGACTGCCATACCGCTATCTACATAACAGTTAGTCTATACTAAGTGGTCTCTATATAACACATAGGTAGTACATACCTATATACATGACTTACCCTACTGATCCTAAAATAATATTTCCTATGCTTTCTTAAAATTAAATATCTGAAATAAAGTGGACGTTTTGTTGCAGATCAGCAGAATGGTATTTTTATAGCATTAAAACTGAGAATGAATATAAGTACAGTTGAACTGGCCATGTAGAACCATCTTGGTTGGCATGGGAACCCTAACTTTTCTGTGGTCATCTCCAAGTATCTGAACGACTTGAAAAAAGCACACTGAATTATGTATCTTTTGGGAGTAGGACTTACACATTATTTTCCTGATCCAAGAATGATATAGCAGATCAATGCAAAGAAAGAGTGCAAGATTAATTTTTGTTAGCGTAAGAAAAAAATTCACCACTTTGGTCTACATTTTGAACAGAAGAGAGAGCTTGCCCATATCTTAAGCAAAGTTGGTCCAGTCCTATAACTTTGACTTAGATCAGAACTGCATAGATGCAGAGCCAAGGACGTAGTTGACTACCCCTAATGCTAGCAAATGCAAAAAAAAATCTAAAATCTCTAAACCACATTGGCTAAAAAAATGCCATTTTCCATTGTTGTTATTTCTGTCCCTAAAAATTAAATTTATAAATATACCGTAATGGATAAACCAAAACCATGTATATATATACAGAGGACTAAAATCAGCTTACATTGACACAGACAGACTGTAAAGAGAAACAGCTGAAAACTAGCATTAGGGGAAATAGTCCTGAGAGTCTCTTACTCTGTTATTTAACCAACACATTTTTTTTCAGTAATGCTAGTGTGAAATTGGTCAAAGAAAGAGATATCAACTTTTTTTTTTCAGTCTTTGTATCTGATTTTTCGCTGGCCTTTACCTCATGTGGTAATGGTTGTGTAAAGCAGTAATAAAATATTACCACATACAAAGGTGTTTTTTTATTAATGTAACGCTTTTCTCTCTCTAAGTAGGAGGAAGCAGTTATTCAAAGAGAATGCAATTTTATATATGGGAATTACAGCTGTATTGCTGCTGTGAAATGGAACAACATTAATCCATTCCTTGGCAACCATCACAGCGAGCATGAGAAATTATGCAGTAAACATACGTAACCTATTCCTCTTACAAACTAAAGAATGTTTTGTCCTCCTTGGATACTGTAATACAGAGATGTTTCAGCAATCCCGTCCTTTACAGAATATTGCAGGAGAAAGAAAAAAAATCAAAGGACTTCCATATTTAACTTTCAAATATATTGGTTATTCTACTACTGTACTTGTTCCAAATGATTTGAGTAGCTTAAGGAGAGCAAAGCATTGTTTGGATATATGATTTTGAAATACCTCTGATTACACACACTGTAGCCTATCAAAACTGAAAACCATGCTTGTTGCCAGACCTAGCCTTGATCGTTTGTCCTATCAATCTGGCCACAAAATGCTAGGGCAGAGAAGTGGGCAAAATAGCAATTCTGTTCCTAGCTCTGCCCAGTCCCCTAGGGCTGTCCTGCTTGCTCCAAGCACGATGGTCAATGGTAGGTAAATCTGACCAGTCTGTGCTGAAGAATGCCCCTAAGCTGCCCTCAAAACCAGATTTACTGCCCTTACCAGCAATAAATGTGGATGTAGAGGCCAAATAATTTAGACTAATGTAGGATGCACTTTATCCCTTTTGCATAACAACATCCTTGTAAGCTGACTTGGGTATCTTTACGCCATGTCCTGGTTTAACAAAATATCAGAGGGGAACAGGCAGGTAAAAATCAGCTGGGAAGGTGGAGAGGCCTGAAAGTACCCATTCTCTACCATCCCAGGCACAGCTCTTCAACTGAAATACAAATACAGCTAATGAGCAAAAACCAGAGACAAAATAAAAAAAAAATCCATTGATTTCAATGGAGACAGGATTCTGCCTTTAAAATGGATATAAATTTATAAATTTAAACAAAGCTACCACTCTTCAGCTGTTTTAATATTGCAGGTAATTCAATTAATGTGCAAGCATCATGTGATATGAATCATTCAAGATAATAAGCAAATCCAGGACAATTTAAATTACTCCATTTGTAAACACTTATGTTTAGCAAAACAAAAATCCCTGAAATTAAAAATGGATTCTAGAATGATTTATTAACTGAAGTAATAACTTTTCTGTGTAGGTGAACTTCATTCCTGTGGTTTCACTGGATCACACTGGTACTTATATTCAAATGTATATTTAAGCTTGATCAGGACCAAAATATCTTGATACCTTTAATACTTTTTATGTTTAAAAACAAAATTTTGGAATTATTTCTTATTCCTAAATTGAAAAAGCATACTGAACAATGTTCCTTACAGTAAAATAAACTAATTATATACCCATATTACAACAACTTCATTTTTGAGGTTAATGCAAGTAAATGCTTTAAAAAAATTATAATAGCAATAAATAATTTTCAGAATGGCATTGTGAATAACAGGTTCTGTCCCAAATTAAATTATAAAAAAGTTAACTAGGCTAACTTGAATTATTTTTTAATTTTTTTTCTTAATTTAAAGCAAATTGAATTAGAGCACCACAGAGAGTGAAATAAGATTCACATTTGGGATACTAAATTTGAAGTTGAATATATTATTTTGAGCAGTATCTTTCCTCTTTATCTGAACAAGAACTTTTAAATTGCTAATTCCATGGCAGCATTCTTATTTGACAGAATCCAGAATTAAACCTGGATGAACATGAAGAAATCTGCCTTCATTAACAGATATCCAATTAAACTGTCCAGTTTCTTAGGATCCTGAGTGATGATAGCACATTAAGGCAGAAATTATTCACTGTAAGTGATTCTGACACATGCCTTCCTTGGGAACATGCCTCTCCGCCAGTGCTCTGTGTGAGTAACATCCCTCGTTGCTCAGGGGTTTTGTTGCCCTTCCACACTCCCACCTTATTGCAGGAAGCATATCGTGGCATCTGCCCAGGTGCTGCTTCTTGGACATGTCTGTACCTTTTCCTGGTGCAGGGTGGTAATTCTTCTTAATGAAGAGAATTAAATATGGATTTCCAGTCACACTGAATGGGAACATGAGGTGAACATACTGTTCAGAAGATTCCAGATATTTATGTACTGTATGTATTATGGAAACACTTGAGGTCAGTTGCTGAGGTTTGAGCTAAATAACTTTTTGTGCAAGTAACTGTAAAAAATAAAACAAGACAAAAATCCATGCTGCAATTGCACAGGAACCTAAGGCAAATAGGGAGAGGGTGAGAGAATGTTTTACCCTGGAAATAAGTCAGCATGGCCGGCAGGTGGGAGAGGGGATAGGCAGCGAGAGTTATGGGGCACCTTGCTTAATACTTCAGCCACATTGGAGCAAAACTAAAGCTTACTTGTAATAAGCAGATAATAAATTCTTTAAATTCCAATTTAAGTATATTGTTGGTGGGATCCTTTCAAAACAAGTTAAGTGTTTTAGGAGCACAAGCTCCATTGCAATTTACACATGAGTTTGATCATGCTCCTATAAATCAGAAGTCCTTTGATTCCAAGCAAAATGTAGTTACAGTACTGTAAAAAATGTAAGAGATAAGAATCAGCTTCTGACATTTTGCTGTGAACTCAGACATGATTCCTTGCATATGTACTACCTGTTAATTATCTTAATTCTCTTTCCATTAGGTGCATCCATCCACATGCCAATCTCACCCTTCCCACTTTTCACCTCATATTTTGCTTCAGAAGCATTAATGCAGAAGAAAAATTAGGTTTAAAACAAAGTTTTGTAGGAACATTGCAGGAAATTCTGTGGTTGAAGTTGAATAAGAGATCAAAACAAATGATTGCAATGGTCATCTCTGATGCCAGGAACTCACCTGAACTCCCAGTGTAGGTGCAGTGTGAACTCCAGCATTATATACAATGATGTGTGTATATGAGATGAAAACAAAAATCTAATGCTTGATGGTCAGCAGGATCCTTTAGGCTCCTGGCTTATCTTCAGAGTTCTTGAAAGCATAATCTCTGTAAGCTGGTGTACAAAGAGCTATGCCTCATATGGGAGAAGCTTTTTAAGTTGTTTCAGGATAAGACGCTGACACAAGAAAAAATACCTTCTGTTTGTTAAGGCCATTGTGGATTTTGCCTACAAGGTTATTTCTTGAGGTAAAAGGAAGCAGCTGGCAGGAGCTGGTATACAGCATCTTTTTATTTTTCTGAGACTTCTGGGAAAACATAAGGGAGTTCTTAGGGTAGGGAAAATGTTCCCAGAGCAGTGTAATGGGAGATCATCAGCACATCCCAGCACACACAAAGGAAAACATTTTAGCATCTGTTCTGGAGCTCCACAGTGTGCAAGCCAAGAGTCGCGCGTACTGGCAGTCAAGCATGGAGATGGATCACAGTGTGAGTGCCAAGAGTCTTGGATAGTAGTAATCAAGCACACAGATGGATGTTTTGATATCCACATGTGAATAGCAGTAAAATCAAGTGGGTTTCCTTCCAGTGCTTTGAATGTGAACAGACTAAAGAATCTACTTATGTTCTTGTTAGTTTGAATATTGCACATAGTAGAAACAAGGCAGAAATAGAATAGAAATTTTAAATTAGAGGAATTAATTTTTTGAAATACATATTCCACTCAACTCATTTAATCTCTCTGTGCTTTGATGTTCTAAAAGCACAAATATATGATAATGATTAGGACCTTATATATTCAGGTGGAAATACATGCTCACATAAGCAATCTCATTGAAGCCAATCAACTTAAAATAATGTAAAAATAATATCATAGGATAATTTGGGTTGGAAGGGACATTTAAAGGTCATCTAGTCCAACCCCCATGCCATGGGTAGGGACACCTTCCACTAGACCAGGTTGCTCAGAGCCCCGTCCAAGCTGACCTTGAACACTTCCAGGGATGGGGCACCTACCACCTCTCTGGGCAACCTGTTCCAGTGTTTCACCACCCTCACTGTAAAAAATTTCTTCCTTATATTTAGTCTAAATCTACCCTACTTTAGTTTAAAAACATTACCCTTTGTCCTATCACAACAGGCCCAGCTAAAATATTTGTCCCTGTCTTATTCTTGTAAGTCCCCTTTAAGTACTGAAAGGCCACAATAAGGTCTCCCCAGAGCCTTCTCTTCTCCAGGCTTGTCCTGGTTTCAGCTAGGATAGAGTTAATTTCCTTTCTAGTGGCTACTATATTTCAGATTTGGTATGAAAGGCATGTCAATAATGCATATTGGTTTAGTTGTTGCTAAATGATGTTTATACTATTCAAGGACTTTTTTTCATGTTCCCATAGAAGCAGAGAAGGAGCATAGGAAGAACAATGGAATGGCCAGTGAAATATTCCATACCATAGACGTCATGCTTGGTGTATAAATGGGGGTTGGCCCACAGGTGTGAATCTGCAATCACTGCTCGGGATGGGATGGGCAGCCAGTTCACTGGGTGGTGAGAGTAATTTGTGTTGTGTTACTTTATCTTGTATCTTCTTTTACTGTCATCATTGTTATTATTATTGTTGTTATTATTGTTATTTTCCTTTTTCTGTTATTGTTCTCTTAAACTGTCTTTATCTCAACCCACAAGTTTTTTTTCCCTTCCCTTTCCCCTCCTTTTCTCCATCTTCTCCCTACCCTTCTGTGGGGGAAGGGAGACAACTATGCAAATGGCATTGTGCTTCTAGCTGCAAGCTGGGGATAAACGATGACAAGTCTGAATAACCCCAACTCTCTCAGCCTGTCCTCATAGGAGAGCTGTTCCACCCTTCTGCTCATTTTTGTGGCACTCCTATAGACCTGCTCCAACACGTCCTTGTCTTTCCTGTGTTGAGCGCCTCAGAGCTGAAAACAGTACTCCAGATAGGGTCTCACCAGGGTGGCGTAGAGGGGCAGAATCACCTCCCTCAACCTGCTGGCCACACTTCTTTTGATGCAGCCCAGGATATGGTTGGCCTTCTGGGCTGAGTGCACGCATTGCTGGCTCATGTCCAGCTTTTCATCCACCAGTACCCCCAAGTCATTCTCCAGAGGGCTACTCTCTGTCACTTCATCCCCCAGCCTATACTGATACCGGGGATTGCCCCAGTATGAATCACATTCCCCTGAATACAAAGGTATTTTAGACTCCATAGCAGGGCTTTCCTACAGGACACAAATTGCTACTGTAATTGTAAAAATAGAAATGTTTTTTTCAAAGGATAAGCAGGTGTGAGTGTTAGGGTTTCACTTCTACAGCGATTACACTACTTCTTTTGAGCCATACCAACGTGTTTGCGTTGAAATCCACAGGGTGGCACCAGTGCATGCTAAATTAGCTACAAAGAATATTTGACCTGCGGTATTTACAAAACAGACTCCTATAGTGGAAAGAGTGGATGCCGTCGGTTCCTTAACGTGTAGGATTTTGGCCATCAAGTGTCCTTAGCAGTCTGAGGTTCACAGCACTGCTCAGCTACATAACAGTGATTCAGCCATATTTGTTATAAGGGCAGATTCTGCAGATTTTGAAAACTGAACAAGGAATGGGCCATTGTCCTGGGTCTGTTTGATTAATAGGCATTAAAGGGTAATTGAACTTAGGTAATTCATTAATGTATATTCAGCAAGTCAAATGCTGGACTAAAATAGAAAAGGTAGAGACCAAGCGAAGATGTTATCTAATATTCATTGAGCTGTGAATGTTTCTAACAGCATGTACTATATGTTCAAATATTTTTAAATGGGGATAATCCACCCTAATGCTGGAGTGATGAAGACATGTTGAGATGATCAGTGCACATCACGACCTGAGTCTTGGCAGGAGGAAGCTGCTGTCAGGAGACGGTTGTGTATTTCACACTGCTGCTGCAGAACTTCACAGCACACAGTTTTGCTTATTATGTAGCTGATTAATTGTTTCTGTTATGTTATCAGCTGAAAATCCTGCTGCTGTATAACATGCCAGCCTTGTGCAACTGAAGTGTATTGGTGTCAACTACTGGATATTTGGGTTAAAAAAGTAATTTTACAGCAGATCTGATTACCAGCATATAGTTACTCCCCGTGGCTCTTGCTCACCGAAAGAGCAATGGCAGCTCTGCCTACATCAACTCTCAGGTCAGTTGATGCTCAACAGAACCCATCATCTCCTGCCAGGAGTCTCTGAGGAGTCAGAGATGTACTGACAATCCTAAAAGCTTTTGTGGAACAGACAGATTGAGAAACTGGATGGGAGTCTGAGCAAATAAAGCAAATGGAAAAAAGGAAGGGATTAGCACAGTAGCTAGTGATCAAGTAACTTCAAAATGGGATTGGAGATGTTATCTAATTTACATTTTGTGAGAAAATCAGTGATCAGACAATTCAGCAAATTATCAAAGTAATCATGTTTCTTCATTGCATCAGATAGGAAATTTCAAACAAAACACACCCTTTCAAAAGCCCCAAACAACTAAGTTTTAACATTTAGTGGCAATTATTAGAATTCTTTTATATCATTCACAGTGTACGGGTTGCATTCAAAATGATAGATTTCAGTAGATACCTCTGGTTCTCATTGTGCATTACTTTACTATCGCCTGCCATATCTATTTTGTTCTGAGCTTCCTCACAGTCTCTGTATAGCTTTGTGTACCTTTGAAATACAGTGGGAGCTGGGGTTTTTAAATTCTACCTTTTACTGCTATTGAGTTGCTCAGATGCCTTGACCCAATCATTCGTTCTCTTGCTCCTTCAGTTTTCTTACCTACAAAATTCATGTAATACTTATTATTTTCTTATTATTTCTCTGAGGTCCTTACATGAAAAGCAATTAAAGTGCAAAATACTACCACAGAATGCCAGAAATGCCTGCTAGGAGTCATCAGTAAGCACCAAACAGATGGAAAACCACCATGATCATGCCAGAGTTTAAAAGTTACCTAAACTATGAGGAAAATTTCTGAAATTGTTAATATATTTAAATTGTGACTTAACTTATTTGTGCCTTCAATAGCACCAATCTCCAGCAGTACTCTTATTTTCATTCTTAATCTGATATTTTTAAAGGTCAGAACAAAAGAACAAAAAGCCATGCCACGATCCTGCAGGGAGAAGAAAAAGGAGAGAAAAGATTTGTGGCACATTTTCTACTTATGGAGGAAGTCCTGAATACTCCAATGACAGGGACAGAAAAGAAAAGAAAGCCCACTTTCTAGACAGTGAAATTTATCATCCTCCTGAAAGAATGCTGAAGATTGGGTAATACAGCAGCAATTTTCCAACCACAAAGGCACAGTAACTATCGTGTTAGATAAAGACTACCATGATTCAAAATCATTTGGTCACGTCAACAACAGAGCATAGAAATACTCAGAGAAAACACAGCTATCCTAAACCCCTTAAAAACCACAGACAATAGCAACTACTATAAATGAACAAGGCAGAATAATCAGTCAGAAGGAAATCTCCACTGTCTTGATGTTCTTCTAACACAGCAACATCTTTTCACCTGTGGACAAAGACTCCAGTCATATATCTTTGGGGGTTTCAGAGCCACTGTGAGCTGGGCCTTCATGACAGTGAGAAGTTGCTTGCACAAATTACTTCCATGAAACTATTGGGGGATTCATAAGTTGTGGCTCTCATAAGAAAGCTCCTAAAAATAGTGGTAAAATTTGATGGAAATGGTTATAATTCAGAGATTAACTGGAAGAAAGGGAAGGTTGTAAAGAATTCTTAAGTGTCCTTCCTAGTTTACATTTTGCATAATCCATTCTTGCATAATTTTTTAAAAACGGTGAAAACTGTTTTGGATGTCTTACCTGTTTAAAAGGACACCAGAATTAACTTCCTTATGTGAAGCTCTATTCCACATTCTCCTATGCCTTTTGCTGATTTTCTTCCAGCTTCTAGTGTGAAAAATAACAAATGGCAATATAATAGGGGCCAAACATCATGACAGTAAAAATAGAATAATTTTCATCGCCAAACCAAAAGTTTGGACCAAAATATCAAAAGGACAACTCATCAGATTCCAAGCCTGTGAACTTCATGCTGTCATTAGAATCCAGGGTAGACAGTATTTTACATGTTTAGACCTGATATGAACATCTTTTCAGGCATTTATATTTTGGTGTACATTGTTGACAAGAATCACAATAGTGAGGAATTTCAAAATTAGAAAAAAATCAAAATTTTTCAAAATTGAAAAAAGCCTCAAATTTCAATTGGACCTCCAAGGTTTACTTTCACATTGGAATGCATCAGCTATGTTTATCGATCTAAAATTAAGTGTATATTGTTTTCTTTAGCAGCCAACAGGGAAACATTAGTACCTACTGGTAGCAGCACATCACATTTACTTTAGGCTTCTCTTGTACCTCTGCTTGCATAAAGCACTGACCAGTACATCTCATCCACTAACTGTGCAGCATTAGAATGTTCTAATTCAATCCCCTCTAATAATGCACTTATCTTGAATCACATGGTATCTACCATGATGCTAGGTCATAAAAGACAGTGGGTTTTTTTGGTTTTCTTAATTCTAAAGATGCTGGATGTCCTGAATTCAGAAACAAATATCTTTCTCCTTTCTTACTAGAAATACCAAAATTTCTTGCTGAATTTGCTATAGATCACAAACTACAGTGCCAATACATGAAATATATAAAGCTTTCAATCATGAGAATTTACCTTTCTATGCTATGCAAAGTGCTTTCTTTCACAGTGGAGCATTTATGACTGTATGACCTCCATGAAAGAATGTGCCATTTATGACAGAGAACTTTGGGTATTCATTACTGGATGTCTATGTCCAAAAGAATACCACCAAGTGATAGTCTAATTTTCTTTCATGTTTCTTTGCAGGTAAAATACCCACACAGCTTTTATCCCAGCGTAATGGTTTGCAAATCAAATATTCTTATCCATCCTGATTAGTTATAAACTGACTTACTTTTGCATACGTTTCAGTTCTCACCCTCAAGCCCCAACAGATACTTGCCTAAGAGTTTGTAGTGCTTCATATTCTTCATATTCTATTCTGCAGCTCCTAAAACAAACACTTTTCAGATTTTATTAATCACTTCCTTTTAGAAGATGATAATTAGGCCCGATTTTCAGAAATATTAGGTAGCCAGAACTCTAATTTACTATAGCAAGAGTGACAGGAATTCAGTGTCAAGCCTTAGATATCTCATGGCACACACACAATATTAAAGAATGAAAAGCAATGGGTGTTAATGAAAATATACATCTTAATTCAATATATATTTCTCTAAAGTTGGGATTTTTCACACTGATAATCTGTAAAAAGTGTCTCTGAATAAATATACATTTACATTTAGAAATTCCATTTAGGGTTATTTATAGTTTGTTAAGCTTCTGTAATTCCTGTGTGTAGGAATACTAACAGCTATGTTACTTGTCTCTTAGAACAAGGATAACTGGGAACTGATTAACGTTACTAGTGCCTTGCTGAAGAGCATTTTCTAGCTAAAACCAGTCTTCTTGAGCTAAATCAAACCTTCTCCAGCATTTCTGTGGAGATTAGAAAATGCCTGAGCAAGTAAATAAAAAAACCCAAACCCACCAAGTAGTAACACTTAGTCTTAAAACCTACCAAACTTACGAGGCTTGAATTCAAAATAAATCATAGGAAAAAGATGGTTGGGTCAGCAAAAGTAACGCAGAACCTATTTCCCAGAAGAAGCACTGAATCTATTTTACCAGACTGGCTTCCTTGCCTCTTGGATGCCCAGCTATTAGTAAAGGCCCCAGGTGCTACCATTTCCCTCTACCATTCACATGCTCAGTGTTAAACTCACTGACCACACTCTCAGGTCTAGGCTTTAAACAAACTTAGAGGAAGATAAAATCTTTTTTTTCTGCCTCTCCTAGCAATGTGATGAGCAGAGTACACTGTAGGTATTAAGTAGATAAGAAAAAACTTTCAAGTATTTTATAGTATTAGTTGCATATTTTAAAATAAGAATCAGCAACAGACAATATATAAGTGAATACAGGACAAAATATTCCTGTTCTAGACTGAGACATTTTAATATTATCTAATGAGCATAGTTCCAAGGCAAAATTTACAGTATTATTGAGAAACAAATATTGTATGCAGTTTCACATAATATATACCATCACCCATGTCTTACGAAAGCCTCAGAGAAAAAAACTTGATATTTCCTATTAATATTGCTCACATGAGTTTAAAACAAAGGTAATAGCCCATTACACTTTTGCGCCCCTCAACACCCTTTGCATACATTTTGAAAATAACATCTTGCTACCTCATTTCTATTGACATCAAATTAAAGGAATATATCTAGTCCAAGTATTTGAATACACTCAGTGTTTATTTTAAATCACTAAACTAGTACTATTAGTACCCTGCTTTGATTTTCCAAAACCCAAAACTTCCCTGTGTCAGACACCTTCACTTTAAGTAATTTAAATAGGAATACCTGTCTACCTTTCTTCTAAGTAATGTTACAGGACTCCCATTTTCCCTATGCTGAAGAAGAATACCTTCTATCTAACTTCATTTATTCATGGTTACGATCTTACATAAAAAGAAAGGACCTTTATTAAATTTAATTAGATATTTTTATTTGATTTCAATCAGAGCAAGATACTGGGCACAGCATTCAGTTGGCACAACATTCATATCAAGCAACATACAGCTGCTTGATGATCTGGCCCAATTTGTATCTTGACTGCATTTTTTGTTCAATCAATCACAATACTCTTGACCAAAATTATTCATGGCCAAACAGATGTTTTTAATGCATCAGTTAATATTATGCCAGCTAAACAAATTAAATATCAGGAATTATAACCTTCATTTTTCTTTTCTTTGTTTCTTAACTCTAGAAAGTCAAATGGTAGCAAATATTTTACCTCCGTATTGGTTTGTTCCAAAGTTGTTTTTTTCAGCTACAAATTCAACTGCAAAAGCAGATGGGTGGCCTTCTTATACAATAGTTAGTTTCGGGGTTTGGTTCTTCCTAGTTCTAATATCCCTAACTTTTTTCTTTCCACTGAAATTAGATTAAAACAATCAAAATGCATTGCAACATATAATACATATGTGTAAAAAGCTGCTTCAGGACAGAAACTAACCTGTAAATCATGGGATTTAGAAAAAAGCATTTCCAATGGACCAGGTTTTTGATGACTCTTTAGTCTAAAATCTTTTTTTAGATAGAGGCTTTTAAATTAAGATAGCTAATGAATTTGGTTGAGGAAACATCTGTGGTCTTTCTTAAAGGAAAACTACAGAACACCGTGTTCAGTCAGCTGGGAGCCTGTTTTTGAAGATGGTGCTTAAAACAACAAAATGCTCTTTTAAAAAAATTTGTGTCTGCTTTTGAGCTGAAACCTCATTGAAGCTGATGAAAGAACCTGTAGGGACAGTAGTGCTCTGGGACTTCAGCCTTGTCTCTTACTACACTTCAGGGGACCTCCAAGAGCTGTTTATTTAATTGGAGGGGGGGGTGTGCCATTGTACGCATGATAACAGTTTTTCTTGAGCTCCCAAACCTCTTTTCTTGCCAAATCATGTATCTTTTAATTCCAGAGATAGTAGAACTCCATTTCTTCTGAAACAGGGCAAGATGTACCACGTTTTTAAAGATTTCACTGCTTTTATACAAGAATTCTTTGACCATACTACATTGTATTTGCTACCAACCTGTACCTTGCCAGTCCTTCTGTTTCAGCATGACCTTTTATCTTTTCTGTGTAGATTAATAAACTATTACTATCCTAAATATTTGTTTTTATGAAGACCATTAGCTGTAATAACAAAATGACAGTTAAAACTCATGCAGCTTTGCCTGAGTATTGGATGGTTAGGTCTAGTTTTAACACCCTAAGCAATAACATATCAGGAGAGAGGCTGTTTGGGGGTTTTCCTGTGCTCTCTAATCCATATGATTCTACAGGGTTTCTACCAGCATTCAAAAACAGACAGGTATTTGCAGAATGAGGGAGGTATTCCAACCAAATTAAAATTGTGACTGGCCTCTACAAGACTAGAATAATGACAAGTTTTCTTACTGAAGCAATGTTTATTTGTACTATATTCTTCAGTTAATTACAAGTCATCCAAAAGAGTAAAAATACAGTAGTTACGAATCTCTTCTTAATCCCTTGGAACTATGCTGAACAATGAAGTGCTGACTCCCTTGCTAGATTACTGGAAGGCAAATATTAAAATCCAGCAAAGAAGCAATTACTAAATCCATGTTTGTAATTAATTCACTGCTGATTAGTTCTGACATGCAAACAGTCTGACTGGGTCTAGAAAGGCAGCTAAAATAAAAGAGAGGAAAAGTCTGTGGCTAGTGTAAAATTTCATCTGTTTCTGTTATGATCAAAAACAATGCCATAAACAGAGCACTGATTATTTTTTGAGATGGCAAGATTTGGCAGTTTGCCCTTCTCCCATCCTAAACATTTCAGAGACATCTTGCATTACTTTTAATGCTTTCATTATAGACACCATACTGTAAACCAGACTCTAGTCTGGTGAAAATCTTTACAGATCTATTTAAGATTATCACTTTCTTTATATTGCAGCAGCCATAGATGTGATTTTTGTTTATTGACACATTTATTATCAGTAATTATTCAAAAATATATTCTGTTGTTCACCATCATTTCTCAGCAACAGTAGTATTTAAAATGTTTAAGTAATCCAGTTGTACACTTTGTGTTTTTGACTGACTGACAAAACATCTCTAAGTGCTAGTAGTGGAAGTGAACATCTGTAAATGTTCTCTGAGTTAGCATGAATTACCTGGTGAATATCAATGAATGCATCTGCAGAAATAAGATTGCTGCAGTGATATTTTAGTAGCTCACACTAATCAACTAAAAAATATGTAAGCAGCTCCAAAATTAGACTCTGTAAATCATAGCACCTCAGTGAGAAATAAACTATGAGTTCCAGTTTTTCACTCAGAGGGACTGAAAAAGAGATATTTTGATTTCCTTTAACACTGTCACTTTTTTTGCTTCCTCTTCTGAAAGCTTCCTACTCATTAAAACCACCTTGTGGTGTTTACATAGGAATAAACTGCTCCTGAGGCAGAGACAGAAGTCAATATAGGTATGTGGATTTACATATCCTGTTTGCTTTCAGCTGGCAACTCAAAAGACATTCAGCAGCCAGGTATGCTTGCTTTCTTTTCTCATTGGCCCCCTTTTCTCAGCATGACCCCAATTTGACTTTCGATCTGCAGTATTCAAAAGTAATGAAATAGAACAGCAGCACAGAAAGAATTAGAAATGAAATCACTGATTAAACTATTGATCAGCCGCTCTGTTAAAACTAAGGTATTCCTCCATTTGGAATTTGGAAACCACTAAACGTGCGTTGCAATGAAGTGAAAAGTCTGACCCAAACATAGAAAAGGTACAGAAATTTTGAGTTCAAGATGTGCAAGAGAGGAGAAAGGAACCTTGAGATTGGTCAGGAAAAACTGTGATAGTGAAAGGGGGAGACAGCACAAAAATTCTGCAGACCTTTTTTTAATGGTTATTGTCTGTATTACCATCATGCCTGCCATTCTAAACTTGAGCAAGACTCAAGAGATGGAGCTCTTGTTTGAAAGCTTAACTAATGATGGAGGGTGATGTCATCATTTTGATGCTGAAGTGAGTGCACCTCTTAGGTGGGGAAGACACTGATAAGTATTCACGTTCAAGGAATGGAGAAAGGGAAGCTAGAGGGGAAATTACAAAAGGAGGAAAGGTTTTGCCAAAGGGAGAAAATAGAATAATAATTCTTATGGCATCAGCACTCTGAATGAGGATTAATAGGGTAAGACTGTATTTGTCAGCCAAAATATAAAGCAGTAATTAGATAAAGAGGCGAGGCTGGATCTTTGAGCAACTGTGGACTATGAATACACAAGTTTTAGACAAGGTTTGATGGTGACAATCTAGATTGAGGATGGGCCCAAAGAGGAGGCCAGGTTATGGGTATGAGAGTCCGGCACCACAGTGGGAGCTTAGCTGTTTGCCTACTGCAAATGAGAAGGAATGAATACACAGCTGAGAGCTTTGTTACAACCTCCAGCTGTTCCGTAAACACCATGGACAGACCAAGGACAGGCTTAGGAGCTGAGATGTCAGAAGACACACAGCTTTTCCACGTGCTATGCCACATCAAATGCCCATTTGTCGATAAGCCCGTGTCTTTGCACACCCATGCCAGTTCTGGAAGTCATCTTTCCTATCTAGACTGCTGGATAAATACATCGTTCATGATGTCAGTGACTGCAACTTACAGGATTGTTACTATGTTCTGTCTTCTCAGTATCTGCCTTTTAGACTCTGAGCTCTTAAAATGAATATTTCTCTTATGTTGAACAATGTAAAGGACAAATGCCGTCATATATGCTTTCATTTAAATAGTAAGATTTAACAATCTGTTTCTTCTTCCAGAAACACAAAATGTTTTGCAGTGAACATCTCGCCTGCAATTATTTTTCTTGTAGATACTGTTTCTCCATAGCCACCTCTAATAAAGCACCTTTTCTTCCATCAGTGGTCAAATAAAATTATGTGAAAAGGTAGCATTACGAATGCATTGAGTATAATTTAGCTATCTGTAAAAGGCAAGAGCAACAACATCTTACTACTCAGTCCATCAGAGCTTGCCTATGCATGGTCTGTATGCTGTACCTAAAGCTACTATATGATTTAAAGTTGATCTGAGACAGCAATGAAATAGCTTCTGTATATCTTTCCTTCCTACTGTGTATTTATATATAATATATATTTATATAATCAGAAAAATTAAAAATGTTTAGTGTTGTTGGAATCACTGTATTCATGTGTGAATCTTCACTTTTTAGATGATGTTAAACACTTGAATATTCAAGTTGGAAGGCATTAGAATTAAAAATTCAGGAAGAAATACTTTCTATAAATACGAGCCTAGCCTCATTTCTTAATTAATATTCCATCAGCTGTTTGATGGTAACTTGTAAGCTAAATTAACAGATCTGGGTGTAATTAAACTTTTGAAATGGAATGTGCCTCTACACTGTCATGACTGTCTCTACAAGACAGAGACACTAGAACAATGTACAAGAAAACATACTTCATTCTCACTCATGTTCTCTTAGTTTTATACTCTTTCTGAGTAACGAACAGTTAATTATTTTATTGTATCCTTATGTGGACAGTCTGTTAGACACTTAAGTCGTCTAACTCAGCATAAAAAATTTACTAAAACTGACACAAAAAACATTGTGCAAAAAAAAAAAAATTAAAAAATGTGGAGACTTCTGGGTCTGTTTTCTATTGGGAAATAAATAAAATAGCAGCTTTCTCAGTCCTACACTGGTATGTTATACTATCACCACAAATGAAGGAAAAATATTTTTCCTTTACAAGAACATAGAATCATTTCATATTTAAAATTATAGATGCCTTGTTTTGTGACAGCTTTGTGAATCAGAGGACTCTGATGAGAAAAAGTGGCTTAGTTTTGGTTGTAGTTCCAAGCATCAACTATTTATCCCCACTCCAATGGGTAGATGGCTCATCTGTCAGGCTACTAAACTGCTTCAAATTACAGCAAATAAGATGCTGAGGAAAAAAGAGGTAGGTGCTGTGTTACCAGAATCAGTTGTTGGCTAACTTACAAAGGGTCTGCGAGCTTCTGTAAACAATGAAGTTATCCCTGCATTAGCCACAGTGACCTCTGAGAGTGATTTCTTGACAAGTAAGGTGATAACAACTATTGTTAAACTGAGATCTATGCATGTCAATCATAGCTTTTATTCTATTACTATTTGATGTTTTCAAAAAAAATCCAACATTTCACAACAGCAGGACTCATAGCAGAGAGCGCAAACTGGGCTCATCGTTGCATATTAACTGACGCATCCCTCTGACCATGCATATAGCATCAATCCAATTATGCAGAAACAGACTGCTTTTATGCCTCGTACATCTGCTTAATATCAACTTCAGTTCAGAACAAAAAAGAGCCTCAGGTCTTGCCGTTAATTCTCCATACTGGCCAGAAATTTAATATTGTGGTAGTGAAACAAAGGGAAGCAGCAAATGTCCAATAAATCAATGAGAAATTCAGGTTGACCTTGGCAGGCTTCAATTTATTGCTGAAAACCAGTGCTAGATAATACTGCAATTTTTCTGTGAACTTTGACTTAATTTTTCCTCCTTTTTTTGCAATTAGTTTCCCTTTGGTGCTACTTTCTGCAAATCCAACTGTCGGTGAGATTACTATGGTGAGTGCAACCAGCAAGAGGAAAAAAGACATTGAAGGATATTTTCAAAAACTTTGTTTTAAAATCAGTATTAATGTGACCATTTGCATACGAAACTTAACCCACAAAGATTGTACCAGTGAGTTATGTGAATCCCGTGCCCAGTGACACTGCTCACATTTTGCATATCAAACGTTCACGCTCAGTTGATTGGAAATGATCTGTAAACTGACATGCTTTTGCACAATGCGTTTAGAAAATGATAAATCTCGATATAGTTTGCAAACAGAAAAGAACAGATATTTTTTAGCAACCTCACTTTACTTAGGAGGGAGTGCAAATAATCTGTTCCTTTGAAGTACTGTGAAGAGATGGCTGTGTGCCCTGCAGTCACGAGAATTTAGGGCTAGTAGGTATCAATCTGTCAAAGATGGTTAAAGAACATAATTTCCCTGTCTATCCAGCTATCATTTCACAGGTAAGGTCCTTGCTTTACAGTTTATTGCATGTGCCACATACAGAGTTACAGAGAGGGCTATTTTCTGTCTTTCTGTTGGTGGATAAGGAACAGTGAGGGGAAAATCAACCCTCACTTCAATGACTGATAGATATAACCTCTTGGGGTGGTCAGGAATAGGGCAACTGTACTTCATGGACTGCTAAACTCAGAGAGAGCAAGAAAATAAGGCATGAAAGTGAAATCTGTCCTTGCTACCATAAGCACTGCCAGAAATGGCAAACTGCAAGAAAGGAAATATTTAGGAAAGAAATAACAAAGTACCTGCATGGTCCTCTGGCTGTTCCCATGGAGAATGAGGTTAATGGATCAGCTGCCACTGACCTCAATAACTTTGAATTAGACCTATAACTGGGAGCTGTTCTGAAAGGCAGTGTACAGAATCATATTTTCTCTTTAACAACAAAGGCAGTGTATAGAATCATATTTCTTTGACCACAATTCTGTGGTTTGATACTTTCAACAATATTGAATTGTTCTCAGCATAGAAGATAGAAATCTATACCATCTCTGAGAATATATAAACTCTGGTCTTTGGGATACTAGCGTAGAAGTCACTAAGTACCTGCAGAAGTGGGTTTTTGGTTTTGGGGTTTTTTTTCAGCTATCATTGTAGGGATCATTTACATATTATAACTGTAGTTTTATACAAAGTGCTAATAGTAGTTTATAAATGTGAAGTTTCTGACCTTGTTACCAGAGGAAATGTTCATTCTGATAAAATGACAAAAATCAATAAAAGTATATATTCACACTTCTAAATAATTATTCTGATTAGATATACTTTGGTATGGCTCTGAATGAACAAGAGAGATTTGAAGTAAATTACTTTGTTCAACAAAAGTCAGTAAAAAATGTGTATATCACTTCCTATAAGCGTAAGAACTACCACAGTTATTAGTAACTATAACATCTGTATTATTTACTCTAGAATCCTTATTAATTCTGATAGGATAGGACTGTTGGTCTTTTAAGTATATTGATGTGTTTATCCTTATTTAGCATCCCTCTGCCCTCTCCAGTTCTCTGTGTCAGATTTGTTGCTTTATGTGTTGAAAACTACCAAACTATCAGTTTCAGTTCTGTAATGAAGAAAAGCTTTGGTTTCTGCAGTTCTTTCTTAAAGGACCAGGAGGATTTTAAAAGCACTTGTTGATAACCAAGAAGACAAAATCATACATGAATGCTCAATCTGCAATTTCTTTCTGAAGCTGACAGTATACTCAGTGATTTGCCAGTATGCTTGGGTCACAGAAGGTTTAGGTTATTTACTGCAAACAGAGAAAGTACAGTTAAAAAGTTAATGTCATTTGTATGTACAAACATTTTTTTATATATAGTTACTTAAAATTCTATATATTTTTGAGAGTGGCATAGTATTAACTTGATAATTGAAAAAAACTTGTGGAATGTACTCACTGTAGAAGTTATCTAATAGGTTTTATCCTTTACTCTCTGTTCATAAATTAACTGTATTTCTGCACTGAATAAATAATTTTCAGTTTGCCAAGCTCTTGCAGTTCATCAGTTGAATTAACAGACTAGCCATTATGTCACAAAATACCATTTTTTATCTGTGTTCAAGTGAACTGAACTTGTGAAAGGAGAGGCTAAGGAACAAATAATGAAAAATAGAAATAATGAATAATAAACCACAGATATCTCTTCACGAGTTAATATTCTTCTGAAAGTGTATTTAAAATATTCTTGTCTCAGGCAATTGTAAGAAGATGCGCAGTTTTTCTAGGAAGTTCTTGCTGGTGGATAAAATAATCATCCACCTATTCTGCTATAGTTCAGCCTTCTGAAATAGTTTCAAGAAACAAATTTGAATTATGAACAGTTTCACAAAGCGAGAAAGGTCTGCCTCCCTCCTTCTGTTGAAGATGTAACCTTGTCATTCTTTACAGCTTGCTACCTCAAACTCATCTTTTATAGTTAGTTTAGTTCTTTAATATTAACAATAATTACTAGTTTGAGTAAATGCTTTTCTTCTATGTGCAGAAAGGGAGTTAAAATACTGTTGTTATTAGCTGATGAGTAATATCATTATGTTCTCCTGGAAAAATTAAGAACAGTTTCGTATTTCATTGCCTCTATGTTACTAAAAGCTGAAGTGTTCCTTAAGCTACAGGAACAGAGGCCAGTACTTCCCTTGCAGGAAGATCTGAGCTCCATCCGTGCAGTCGGATTTGTAATACTCACACAGCAACAAGCGATTATCCTGCAACAGGGGTCACAGTGGGAGATAAGAGTTCACACACCAGAATACACACACATCTTTTAAAAAATGAGATAAGGGATAGTTCCAGTGAGCAGATTATGAAGCCAGTCTGTTAAGTTTCATGATTTTAACAAGGGAAAAAGAGAACAGTGCATTCCTAACTGCCTGCCTTCTACAACTTGTTAGTAGGCACATGAAAATGTGCACTATACCTAACACACATGTGCATTATGGCCAGTACTTAACATTTACACTACAATTCCTGGTGGTGGTGGCTGTGGACAGAGAAAGGTGCTTCACAGGAATTAGGATTTAAGAGTTACAGATTTCATATGAGAGCACTGTTGGTTAGAAAATTAGAAATGTGTTTTCATTTTCTCTTTTCTTTTTCTATCTGAACAAGTTGTCTACCCAACTGTGACTGATGGGCTGTGTGGCTGACATCTGCTGAGGAAATCAGAAGAAACTCACTACTTGTAAATGACACATCAAGAGCAATGCTTAGGCCAAGCTGAGCTGTCAAAACCAAAATTCTCACAGTGTAAAACTGTTTTTGTAAAACTAAACCTGAAGCACTTCTTAGGGAACTATCCAAAACAAAAAATACAAACTGGTCCTATTTCCTCCTGTCAAACAGACTCTGGTTTTTCATTGGAAATCACAACAAATAGATTTCACTAGCATTTTCAAGCTCTACAGGATTTATAGCTTGGTTTCTAGGATATGCATTGCATAAGCAGAACTGGATCATGTCTGTGGAAATGGACCTAAAACTCATCATTACAATCTGTTTTTCTAAAAGCTCATCCACTACCCTCCTTGCTCTTTTAGCTGATAAATTCTGCTAACTACAAAGTGTCACAAGAAATCAAAGTACACTGAAAGATCAGAATAGTGCAAATACATTTTTGCCATGAAGCCTTTTAAAAAACTTTACCCTAGAAACTCTGAGAGTGGCATAAAAGCCCCATCCTTATATAGGATTGAAGGAATACCTTTTAATCTGTGATGAAAAGAAAAGCCAAAAACAATCATTCAAAAGTCACAGGTCAAGCCTTCTTAATCATTGATTTTTTTTTTTTATTTGAGGGGGAATGGACGAGAGGTTAGGTTTTAAAGAGAGATTTAAAATAATAATGTCTTTACGATTCCCTATAGATTGTGGTTTTGGAGACTTCAAGTTCATTTGGATTACATTTTTTTTCAGGATTTTTTCCTGCAGCCACAATGAAAAGAAAACAAAAAGATAAAACAAAAAAAAGCTGTTTGTTAGTATCAAATAATTGTTGCATTTGGATCTTCCAACTATTATGAGGCTCATTATAAAATAACAAAAGCTGGTAACATTTTTCTTTCTGTGCCATGTAAGCTACCATTCAGGCCCATTCAGCCACTGCAAAAAAGTACTCTCTGTTTGGGGTCACGTAGCCATCCTGCTGACATCTCCACATTCAACCTCAAAGACCTGCAAAATCCTTTATGAAGACCTTCCTTGATACAGTGGTAACATGACAGTCTTGGAAAGAGGCAGACTATACACCCATGCTCTGATATTATTAGATCAACATTTTAATTTTTCAGCGAGCAAGTGGAGATCCAAGTCCTTGGGAGTAATTCTACTGGGTCCATCAATTTTAAGAGTAAATAGCTTATTTTGCTTCCTTTAGTTTTCAGATCTTTAAATGATTTTGGATGTGCAGTTCTCCGAGGAAGCTGGTCTAGCGAGTGTGGAGTTTATTACGTTAGGAAGCAAGCAAGCTGTGACTATCTGAGAAATGAAAATTCTCCCCTGTGCTCACTGTGTTCACTTGTTCAACCAGTTTCATGCACTGTTTAACAAGGTATCAGCCAAGCCCAGCAAGACAGGAGATACATGAGAAACACTCACAAAGTCTCTGGCACAAGAATTGAGATTTCCTGATAGAAATGACATCTTTATTTGGGAATAAAGTCTGCAAATAAAAAGGCAATTTTTAGTACAAAGGATCTGGTTCAGTAAACTGTGACAGACATTCAGATATTAAGCTCGTGTAATTCAGTTTCACTCCATTAAAGTCAATGACATTACATCAATTTACACCACCTAAGCATTTAACCCAGGAGGCTGGAATCATGAAAAGTCACTTTAGAGATAATACTGGGGACTTCTGAGACTAAATTTGCCTAGCCATTCATACTTGCATCTCTTTTTAGATGTCTGCTCTGACTAGTGTGACTTTTGTGATCAAACTGTGGCTTCTAATAAGGAGAGGACGAGATGAGTCCCATCTTTTAAATCCCTTCTTTTTCCACTTCTCAGCAGAAACAAAACGTCTGTGACTCAAGCACCTTTCTTTTGCCTCTTTTCTTCAAATGCAAAATAGAAATAGTAGCAGAGGTAGCATGGAAAATTAAATATGTGGTCTTAAATATCTTCCAGCCTTCAGGTTTAAGTGTGGTTTTGGAGAAAGCATCCATGGGCATTAGAGGCCTTCCCAGATCTAGGAAAACACAGTTTTAGACTTGCTTAGAACTGGGGAAAGGATTTAGCTTTATGATAAGGTACTACAGATTATTCCCTTATGATAAGATACTCAAGAGACATTAATACGTCTTGCATTTGTAGGAAGAAATGAAAAGTGATTATTTAAAGGTGAAGATGACAAAGAGTGAAATAAACTTAGATTCAATTACCAACTGGTTCTTTAAATGACTGGCTGAAGGGGGGGGGGGGGTCAAATTAACTTTAATACAATAACCACCTATAATTGAACAGTATTTATGCAGCGTCCTTGGAACAGTGTGGAATTCAGATGGCCAAACCCATACTAGCTGGAGCTTAGTTGCATGGAGAGCAGGGATAAACAGCTTTTATGGGATTCTTGGTTGAGTTGCTCTACAGCAGGCTCTGGCTTTATTATACTAAATAACATATTCATTAACAAGTTTAAACTCTCAAGAAAGGATGAAGAAGACACTAATAAAGGGAAAAGGGTTTGAAAAATTACAGTAAGCCAGGACTGTATGTTGAACTGGTAACTTTGGTGCATTCTTACATTGTATGTATAGTATGAAGGTGCCTGCTTAATGCAACTGCTAAAGGAGTGTGATCTAAGTGGAGTCTAGTACAGAAGTGATTAAAGTCCATTTAGAAAGCCAGGTAGAAATTCTGATTCTGGTATAACTTTGCAAGAAGTACAAAATGTATACCTGTGTGTCAGGATGGGGCTTTACTTCAGATGTTGTTCACTGATGTAACTACAGCCAATTGGTTTCCATTGCTGTATTTTCCTTTATGATTTTTTTTTTCATTAAATCTGTGTAATTCATCACTGATTCATTGACATAAAGCTTTAGAACTGTATATCAGATATACTCAAGTCAAAGGCCAGGGCCCTCTGTCCATCACGACACCGTGAAAGCCATCTGCTGATGGAACCTTCCTCAGAGAAGAAATCCTCAGATGACTGAAAGTCTCTAAAGCTGCTTATATATTAGCAACATGTATATTTACGTCACATATGTATATATAACATACTTATGTTACAACACTGAAAGAACAGAACAGGTCTAGAGAGATGCTTCGTATCTTCCTGTACTCTACCAATTTAAGGCTTTCAGAAAAATTGATGGGTGCTATGATGGAGTATGTGGTGTAGATTAGCCTCTGTGCTACAGTGATGTCTGTAATTAGACTCACTGGTTTTGAATCAGTCAAAGAAGTGATCTAAAATCATGATGACTCTTTTACAGTTATCAGTTAAGCTAGTATGGAAGCTCTTCAGACCTCTGCTTGTGCTCCTTTCCTACACCACCACGTCAGCTTCTGGATATGATGGTGAATATCTTTTCTCAGCAGACTGGGTAATAACAAAAAGCATCTTTCTTTTTCCCACAAACGTTAAGTGGAAAAAGTAGCACTAGGTCTTCTCCACTACAATCAAGGTTACAAACGTGCATTACTGCATCCCCAGCACAAGAAAGACATGGACCTGTTAGAATGGATTGAGGGGAGGGCCACAAAAATGGCCAGAAGACTGGAACACCTGTCCTATGAAGAAAGGCTGAGAGAATTGGCGTTGTTTAGCCAGGAGAAGAAAAGGATCTGGGGAGACCATATTGTGTCCTTTCAAAGGAGGCTTATAAGGAAGACAAAGACATTTTACCAAGGCCAATAGTTACAGGACAAGGGGCAACAGTTTTAAACTGAAAGAGGGTATATTTAGGTTGGGTATAAGGAAGAATTTTTTTACAGTGAGGGTGGTGAGACACTGGAACAGGTTGCCCCAAGACGTTGTGGATGCCTCATCCCTGGAAGTGTTCAAGGTCAGGTTGGATGGGGCTTTGAGCAACCTGCTCTAGGGAAAGATGCCTCTGCCCCGTGGCAGGGGGTTGGATTAGATGATCTTTAAGATCCCTTCCAACCCAAACCATTATATGAATCTGTGATTAGGCTATGTCACCTATGCAGAAGGCAGAGCACATGGGCTCTTTGCAACAGGGAGAAGCAGAATATTGTACACATGGCTATAATCTTTTGTGTGTCTTCAGTAACCATACAGACAGAGGAGTGCTTGCTTACCAGATATACCTTGTTGAAAATCACTTGCTCAATCTTCAGCTTGTCAATACCATTCTAGTCCTCAGCATGTAGCTCATTAGGGGATATCCCACATCCAGAGAATTTCACGCACAGAAGGATCCTCCAGTTAATCTGCATTCTATCCCTTCAAAAGATTATGTTTTTTTCAACAGATTTTTCTAAAACTGGATTAGATGTCATTTCTGTTTTCTGAACATTGTTTCCTGCCTGGACAGGCTATGCCTGAACATTGCCTCGAAAAGCACAGGAGCGGAGAAAATGTTGATTTGGGGAATTCATGGCCAGAGACGCACATCAAATACTTAGTTTATAATTGAACCTCTACGTGAAGTAGCCAACATGAAGTAGTAACAAGGAGATTGTAGCAGGTGGCTGAAATCATTCTCTCGTGCTCAGAAGCACTAATTTTATTCTTAAAATTTTCTTCATAAAGATTTGTCAATTAGGAGTACGAAAAAATTCCAAGCCAACACTGATTTAGCTCTGTGGTTAAAACTGAAGAGCAGAGGCAATTAGAGATTTGAAAAAGCCCTTAGGAAGTTACTGTTTGTTTGCTCTAGGGGAACTGTAATAAATTATACCAACTACATAATTATATGGCTAGTCTCTCTAGTAACAATTTTGCTGGCAAAGTCCTCAGAACAGCAAACCTTTCCTTGACACTTACTTCATTGCTTCTTGTACTCCTCATTTGCACCTACACACATTCAGATTATAAATTCAGTGGGATGACAACAGGTATTTTCTTGGGTATTTGTACAGTACAAGGGTATTTTTTGGTTATTTTTTTCTCTTTCACAAGATGTAATAATAACGTGATGTCGCTGCCTTAATGTTAATTCTCTAGTTTCTGTGACTCTGATTTTTTTTCCTGAGACAGAAATCAAATAAACAAAGGCTGCTTTACATCCCATTAATCACTGATACATACATGTAATATAAGTGTGCCAGTGCATATTTGAAATAGGGTCCCCTCTGAGCGATTTACAAATGTTTATTATCAGTGTGTCCATATACATAAATTTTATTACCACTGGCATGAATATGCTATCCAGCCTAGTTTTAAATCATTTCTACTTTTATTTTGTATAAATCTATTGTTCCTCACACACTGCAGTGAAATTTAATGAAGTAAGGGTCAGCATCTTAATTACCATCATTACTATGCATTATGAAAGCAGCTCACTCACACTAGCAGTAAGTGGGTGGTAGGGCTTCTCTCCTCAGTTCCCCTACTTTAGGGGCTCGGAGACATTACCCAGTCAGAATCTGTTCCTAGCAGATATTTAATAACCAAGGACTTATCCTGTTTCTGTAGCTCATTCTCTTTCCTTCAGGCTAATATCGATTTCAAGAAAAGCAGGATGAAAGCTATATATATCAACATGAAACTGATTTTTTTCTCTAAGACTTGAAGGAGCTTTTCATTTTGCCTTGCTTTATTCTATTTTATGAGGGGAAGGTTTCTTTCTTTTTTCAGGATGCAAGTAAAATAAATGTTAAGATGTTTTTCTGCATCACTCTGGAGGGGAAAGCAAGTGATTAATTCAAAGCATAATAGCAATATCTTATATTTCTGTACTACCTTTCATCTTGAAAGATACTTATCCCAAAGCACTTTATAGCCTAAATAAAGCAGGAATCATTAAAATTCAACATTTGCCATTCCACGGGGATTGTTGTACTGTACCTTTAGTGTTATGTGTACAACCATACCATGGTTACTGCAGCTACCAAGAGCAGAGAATAGAGAGCTTTTAATATCTTTTTTTTTCTGTGGGTGTTTAACAGGTCAATTTTCTGTAACTGAAATGTAGCCATGTTTAAGGTAGAACACATTACTTATTCCATAGCACACAGAAACACTAGTCAACAGTTTGAAAAAAAAACACACTAATATATGTAGAAAACATAGTAAATTTTAAGAAAATGGAAAATGATTGCCTGTGTTAGAACAAGACCAGTACAACTAGAGTCACCTCTGTTTTGTATATGAAATGTGATAACTCATCTTCCATATTGACAAGTAGTCAAGGCTTTTGTTTTAAAAGTAATTTGGCAAATGTCAATTGCAACTGCACAAATACTCATTTTAATTGCATATTAAAACATTGACTCTAATCTGAATAACATTAATACAGTATTCTTATTAAGTCACACTCAGACATGCACCCCAGCCCAAAGATTTCCTTGCAAGCAGTGACAGATCAAATCCTGCATAGAGTAAAATCTGGTAAGATCATAGCTTGGCTTCCAAACTGACTGGAACCATCAGGTGTTTCCTAGTAAAAGAAATAAGTTTGCTAAGACGAAAGAAGTTTTTCAAAAATTAGTGTAAGATCTTGTCGGGAAAAACATATTGGACCTTGTAAAAATGTTAAATGTATATTTACACAATAAACTGCGTACAGAAGTATGTATGTATACAGTAGTACAGAAGAATAATTGTCTTGAAAAGAGCCCTTAAAAATGTCAGAAAACACATAATGTTATCTTGAGAAGCTGAAGAACATTTTAGAAATCCACTGGAGGAAAGCCTCAGAACTATTGGACAATTCTGAGATTGATGAATAACATGAGTAACATCTGTGGAACTGACCAGCTGTTGTCACTGGGCAAACGACGAAAAACAACTGTCAGAACTTTATGACCAAAGACCTATTCATTCTGTAATCATACTCAGCAACACAATCACATGATGCTGCTTTGATATCAACAAAATGATGCTAATACTTTTTTTCTATAATGATACATTGTATTGTGGGGAGGATCCATAATGTCAGCTGATTTTCAGATAGTTCGTGTTCCAGTAAGGCAAACAACAAAATGGTCTGGAAAAGGTCAAAGGGAATTATTTCTCCTCCAACAACAACAAAACAAAAACAAACAAACAAAAATAAAACACCAACAAAACCTTGGATCCTGAAAAAGTTCCATTAGATCTCAATGGAATAAGAAACAAAGCTTCATATCAACATTGAACATTTTTACATTAGATGTCACTGAAAGATAAAATTTCAGAGTGCCCTGATCAGCTTTACTAAACTGTCATTCCTAAGGGACAGAAATACATCTGCCACTCCAGCAGAGAGAATAATGCTGATGTCTTGTGCGCCTCCTTCAGCTGATTCTATGCCTCTAAAGCCTCTGTTAAGTTCACTGGAAGAGTTAACACAAGGCGTGTAGCACTGGGCTTTCCGGTTAGTTTACTGCTGTAGTAAATTTGTGATGTTCAGATGTGTTTGTTTAAGACAACTGAAATTAATTACTGCCTTCTGGTAGGTAACCTAGTCTTAGTTATAAAGGTTATTACCGTTGTCACGTGGCCTGGTTTAGGACCCTTCTACAATATTCATCATTTTCATTATTTTTGTCATTTGTATTGGCATTATTTTTGTCTATTCCTGAAATTTCCCATTTGCACAAACTAAGTTGACATATTCAGTAATATATTTAAATAATACTTTAGAACATGTGCCATACTTTGCCCAGATCTGACGGTAATTACCACTTTGTCATATATTTGTAATAAGTTGCTTGGGGGGAGGAATAAATCAGGGCTTCAGAAACATGCAATACAAGTTACACAAAGTACTGTCTTTAAATAAAAAGAAGATACACATTTATAGACAAGTGAGGAAAAATAGCAATTAGCCATCTCGTTATTAATCCTGACTACATTAATTATCATTCCAACTAGAGCAAACAAGAAATTAATAAGATTAATTAAGGTTTGTACCATATCAACTGTGTTGCTAATATCTGGTTTGGTTCAGTTTGAAACTTAAGCCCTCATTTCACCAGCGTTTCCAAATTCTGACACTCATCAGCATGATGAATGACTCTGCCGACTGGCTGTTTTAATCCTTGCTTGGCGTTTAGTGTTCTGGGAGGAGACATTTTAATAAAGGACAGCAGCTTGCCAACAAATTTTGTGAAGATGGATTTTTAAAAAAACCTGAATCAATAAAGACTTACTTCAAAACTATTCTTGAACTAAAATACTGCAGCTTTCTGGAAGAAAAATGCTTTTGCTCACACTTTAACTCAGTGACAACAGCCCCAGAATCTGGAAAGAAATGCGTTTATTTGACTTTCTGTATCCACCTGAAAACATCTTTGCTTCTTTGCTTTGCCTCCAGTTTTGAGAAATCAGGTTGCAGAGAACAAAGATTAATGCTCTTGGATGATCTGTAGTAGCTCTGGTTTTAGACAGCTCAAAGCGCATAAATCTTTGTTATTAATAAAGAAAACAAAAGATTAAAGGTAAGCTGATTACTGTGGCTGCAAATAAGATACACTTTTGTTTCAGCAAATCCTTAAAGGAGCACAGATAAACCTCTGCCTCTCCTGAAAAGTGAATATAACTAGTTACCTTGTTTATCTCAGAGTGGTTGAAGTTAGGGCTTAGCTATAGTCATTTGTCTTGAGAAAGATGGTATATGCTAAGATTCAAAACATAATTCGGAATTTTAATAATGCAGCAAGCGCTGACTCCTCTATCCTATGTAAACAACCCGATTGCATCTGAAATTTATCAGAAGAAAAGGAAAATGTGCCACCTTCTAAAGATGCCCCTGTTTGTCTAATTACTCCTTGGTCCCTCAGTCTGCGCAATTGGCACTGATACAGGTCATGCCTCTGGGCAAACATATTACACTTCATCAACTATTCTTCATGAGAGTGCAGATATCTGAGCGGATACATCATGCTGGGCACCCCTCTGCATCCTGTGAAATTGTAGAGATTTCTAATTTGGCTTCTCTGGATTTCATTAGGTAACAGCCTTTCTCAGTTTCACGTTGCATTGTGAAGTGCTTCACAAGGTTGTTTCCTTTTGTATGAAGTGAAAGGTAGGCTTATTTTCTAAGAATGTTAACACGAGAGCTTTCCTACATTTTGCATAGCATTTCATTGCATTTTTAGACAGTTTATCACATCTCTCAGAAACCATCCCAGAAAGTTGTTCTCTTGTATCATCTGGGCTAAATCCTGTCCTATTCAGCACTTCAAATTGTGTGGTATGAAATGGAGGGTAAAAACAGTCTGGGAATGGTAAAAATGGTTTCTCATATGTCACATTCTAAAGACCATTTTTAAAATTACATTCTTTTAAACTTAGTCTGTGTGACTTTTCACTTCTGAATATTGGCCATCCAGCATGGGTGCTAGAAGACGATTAGCAATTCTTCATTCATTGTTGGTTCATTTCTAGAGGCAGGATGATTGGCACTGCAAAATGTTTGTGTGAATACACAGAGTACTACCTTCCACTGCTACCCTGAAGGTTTCTGGCTGTCTCTGAGGTTGAAGGGATCTGGGCTTCCTCAAGGTGTTTATCTGGTAAGGTGTTTTTAACTGCTTCTGCTGAAAGCTGTCAAGCAAAAGTGGAAAGGGAGCTGCCAGCTCTCCCTTCCAAGTGGTAGAGGAGACAGACAAAAAGAAGTGCAGCAGTGAGGGAGATGCCGTGTGCGTTCTCAGAAGTACTGTTACACACCAAAGTTATTCTTCTGGCTCCAGGGGAAAACATGGGATATGTCTCCACACAGCATTAAAACTTCAGTTGAAGAATTTCCAGAAAAAGCTAAGATTGCTCATTTTCATTTTATAGTTACAGTCTTTCAGAATAGATGTACACAATGCCCATCCTCCAGAGCTTAGAGGTCCAGAAGAGGCCAGAGGGTATACTTCTTAGAGTGGTTACAATGGACAAATATACAGTTATGTACTCATGATCTGTATTACACACACAGTTTATGTACCACATATCCGCATATCAATACATACTTGAAATCTCTCTGCAGGTTATATTCACAGATGGTACATTTAAGAATTCAGGTAAATTCAGAGTGCCACATTCAATTTTTTAAAAGAAGAGACAAAACCATCACTTCTGTTATATTGTCACTTCAACAACTTCTCTCAGGTTTTTCTGTTGCTTATTGGTGTTCGAGACTGGTTACAATATGGACTAGGAAGAAAACATCCATGTCTGATTCTGTCTTTTTATGTTTCTTTTTTTAATGCTTATACCATATTCATCACCATTACAGTACACATGCACCCTCACCACCTAGGAATATTATGTGACTTTGTCAAAGCAACATCATATATTATCCTGCTGTAAACTTCATAAAATACTTTAAAAAATTAACGTTATGAGACCTACTTCAATTTACTTAAAGACATGCAAAATGCTAGAAACTAACTGCCACAACACATGATCGATAACTGATCTTGGAAATTCTGTAACCTCAGGACGAGATGGTGAGTCCCTTTTTGACAGGACAGCAGACTTTGCTTCCTCACAGGTAGGAATTCATGCTCCTCCTGAGCTGTCCTATGCTACTAAGGCTCGAAACAAATGGGCAGGGAGCTCACCCCAGCATGGAGAGTCAGTTAATGTATATGGTCTCACAGGTGCTGTTCACAGTGGGTGTAACAGTCTCGCATTGCAGGTGCTGACAATGAGAATAATGCTTATGGTAGTGAGTGATATTAATATATAAATGTAGACAAATAGCTCACATCTGGATAAATACTGCTATTCAAGGTCAGATAAATTCATAGTATTCATAAGCCATCCATAAAGATCACAGATTCACATAAGTTTATTTAATATTTTTTTTTACCTCTTTCTCAAGACCTATACAAGATTTTCATTCACCGATCTTAAAAAACTTTCACAATTAAGTAATCTCTGTGAAAATGCACATATATATATATGTGTGTGTAAGTATATGTGTATATATATGTTTTTCCTGTATTAATGGTAGGGAATTTCAGAAATAACCAGATTAAGCTTGTGGAGGAGCTGGCTGCTAGACTGGTATTCTGACCAGTGGAAAATGCCTGCTAATATTTAGGTCAGCATTTGAAAAATTTATCTGTTTACCTCTGAGGTTATTACAGTCATGGCAAGTTAACAATACTCAATTGTGTTCATAATGCACCTAAAGGGAATGGACATTCTGCTAAGTAATTGGCATTTACTAATGATGAACAGGCAAGACAACTGATTATCACAAGAGATTTTTTTCCCCACTTGGTATCATGTAACTTCTTCTCAAAGTGATACATTTAGAGTCTTTACTGGTTTATCAAGTAAATATTTTTTTTGCTCTTTAATATAACAACAGAAGAGATTTCAAGCTTTTGAAACAGCTACGTACTTTGACGTATGTTTTTGAGGTGAATACATTAAAAATGCAACTTATTAAAACATGCATACATTAATGGAGACTGCTGTGTAAACTGCAAATCAGCTATTATCACATAGTACAATTAAGTTCCTATTTAATTAATTTAGATCTTCCTTATTTTGCACACCAAGCATTCCTGGAAGTTAATTGGCATGAAAGGCAGGGTAAACTACGCACAACAAATTGAGTGTGAAACAAAGTTAATCTAGATAAAACCCATTGTGCAAAACTGCTAGTTCAGCAATATTTGCAAAGGAGTCTCCAGCTCTTCTTTAATGTAGTTGACTGTTTACACTGTGTCATAGCTGAGATTTCATGCAGGATTGCATTTATTTAGGCCCCAGTTTGAATACAAGACTATCTTCTGTGCTCATTATATAAGAAGCTATGGAAACTATTTCACAGAATACTACTGACAAAAGCAAAAAACTAATGAATATTAGCTATAGAAATAGTTTTCATTTAATAGATATTTTGTAGGAGTGATCTAGCCTTGTCAAACCCTGACAGCTTCCTGAAGTCGATGTTAACATTGTTATTTTCAGACTATGTATTTTCATAATAATTATCATAAGGGTAATTCAGTTATGCATTTTAATACATCTAAGTAATGCCATAATTCCTCTAGAAAAGACACTCCAGACAACTGAGGAGGGTGGGGGGAAGAAGGAAAACATATAAGACTACGATTCAGGCTGGAAACAAATGAAAGATAGGCCTGAATACATTCAGTGATAAAACTGAGAGTACAAGGCAATGAATACTACAAGTAACTTGGCAAGTGGAAGTACAACCATTCATATTCTGTTACAGAGTACGAAAACTCACTCCATAACAGCTAATGTATTTAAGTCAATTTTCTAATATAAATATTAAAAGATGCAAGATTGTTTGGACAAGGAAAAAGAGCAAGCAATGAAGGATTACATGCAACGAGATATTTAGATGCATTTCCTAACCATTAATTTTATTTTTTTTTTATGGAGTAGAAATCAGTTAGTGGTAGCATAGTGTTATGGTTTGGCTCCTTAGCTGCCATCTGTGTACATACTTCTACTCCTTAAATTATTATGCCTTGCTATACCTTTCATCTGCATTTTTCATTTTCACGCTATTCTCAGTAGAAAAATGCAAAACAGGATTCCTAGTTTTCATTCCTGAAAAGAGGAACATCTCCAAACTACTCAATTTCAAATAAAATGCGTAGTGTAATAGATGAAAGGTTTGACATTGTCCTGTCAAAGGATTTGAAGATCTGCCTATTAGGAATGACAATGGATAATAAGATTAGTGAGGTTAGTCTGAAATGTCTCATGTATGTATTAATGATGGAGAAAAATGTGTTTTAAAGTAGTGGACTGCAGAAGCTAAATGTGCATACATTGTGTAGCCCACCACTATGAAGTATCTTCTACATATGAACACATTACTATACATATATAGTGGACTTCATAAGGCAAAGAAATACTTGAAGATAAATCAGTGAAAGTAACAAGACTGTATGTGTCACAGATAAATTAAACACATTCATATCATGTGTTACTTTGTAGTTATTATTATACTGAAATTTATGGGGCCAGATTAGCTGGTATGATTTTTTTGCTGTCCTTTGTCCAGCCAGATAATTGATCATAACTGGAGTGCAATACTTTTGTAAAATCAAGTTAGAATGGTTTATGCTGACAGAGATGGTCTTGTTCAGGCTTGCCTATCTGTTAGGAAAAATCATATTTCCTTCTATATGAAACTTGTTCCTTGTAATTTTTCCCCATCAGATGGAGTTCGGCATGAATCACAGCCTAATAAAGATGAAGATCCTGTGAGATGCTAAGCACTTTGAGAACAGGACTGGCAACCACATCAATGAAAAAGGATTACCAAGATTCCTCTGAAGTGTCCCAATAAATCTATTATAGTTTGTGCATATAATACCAGCAATGCACAAAATACTGCTTGCAGATTTGTAGTTGGTAATCAGGCAGAAGTTATTTTGATTGCTTCAGTCACTGGAGTCGGTTTATATGACCGTATCAAGACCTTTTTCAGTAGGTCATAAAACTCTGAAGTAATTCAGGCCATAGTTGGTAGAAATTAAATTCCTCTCATCCGTTACTGAAAGATTGTTTACCAAGATGCTGCAGATGAATTAGTGTAATCCTTATCACTTAATGTAGCCTGGCTTGATACCTTTACTGAAACTAGTTCTCAGAATTTAATCAGCTTAAGAAATGTTAGGGAAGAGAAATGTCAGCTATTAATTTGCAATTTCTAAAAAAAAAAAAAAAAAGGAAAAGAACTACTCTCTACAAGCACAATCCTGTGATTTCTATCTAAACTGCATATGTCAAACATCACCAGTTTAAATACTGTGCTAAATATATATGCATTCTGACTGTTTGTTAGGCTGCTTTTATTTTGGTGTGGGCAGCACACTGCACCAACATCCTTCTTAGATGGGGGTAGATGTGTACAGGGTTTGGACTATACCACGTAGCATCTTCTTTTGAAACACTGATATTCTTTTTGTAGAAAAGCAGTCTATCCAGAAAGGTATTAACTTCAAATGTTAGGGTTTCATTAAACTTTAAGGCAAACTACAAAGCAGCAGGCTCTGGTTTCCAGCCAGGTTTTAAACTATGCTTTATATCATCTGTGGGAGATACAGATTTGTGTGTCATACTGCTTATGATGCTTCAAAAATATGCTTCAAAAGATTTTACTAATGTGCTTTGGAAAAGATTGCTTCCCCATTCAGTCATGTGCTAGAATGTAAGGAGCAGCCATGTCAAACTCATCATTGGGGTGAGGAAAAATCCTGTAAATGGTTGTTTATAAAACTTTCTTTTTTTTTAGCTCACAGCTAAAGCTGGGCAGCCACTTTACATCCTTACTGCTGGAATGCAATAGTAGGAAATGTGCTAGTACTATTTTTCATTAGTTTTCTACTCATAATTTTCAGAAGAGCTCATGTGTGTAATTTCTTTGATACTCCTATTATGTGCTGGGTGAAACAGTTCCCTGTGCAAACACGTCTCTATTAGGGCAGACTTAGAGTGAGATTTTAAAGTATTGCTTACATCAGTCACCAGAGGAAGATTTTAAAAAACTTTGTGTGTGGCTTAATTTTTCCAGCGGGTGTGAGGACTAAGATTTCATTAAAAACATCTCTCAGGAATGATTACCAGGACCTAATCAGATGTATTCTGAAGGAAAATACTTAGGGAGTGATGAGGACCTCAGACAACCCTGGAAAGAACAAAATTAAGTTGTCACATATTCTCCTGGCCACTGCCAGGTGGGCAACTGAGGTTCCTCTACCTCTGCTACCTGTGGCGTGTATCATGACAGTGGGAGCAGAGGATGAGAGTGTAAAATTTATCTGAGCTGGGATGCAAACAAGAATTTGGGAACATCTACTTTCTCACTGGTTTGCTGGGAAAAATTTTCTAACAGGAACTCTCAATTTTTATTTTTTTTTTTGATTGAATATTGTGAATTCCTCCTTGCATTCTTGAAGGACATAAAAACAGATCTCTTCATTATTTCTTTAAAGTTCTCAAGCTCAAGAAGACCTTTCTTCATTCTTATCTTCTGGTTAGAAGGAGGAACCTACAAGCTTTTCCTTTGCTACTGTACTTTTCAGGGAAGAATGACCCCTATCTTATGTCTATATTTTTGAGTTGTTTTCCCAGTGGAATAGAGTGTTGTACTATATATGTTGTCTCAGATGATACCAAAGTTCTTTCTTGAGAAAATGTAATTAACCTGTTTTGGGACCGAACATAACCTGACATTATCTGGAATTCAGGTGGAGAATGTTGATGCTACTTTTCACTCATGCTGTCCATTGCAGTATTTAAAATGCCTGTGAGCTTTGGGTTTTGCTACTGCTCATACCCTCACAGTAGGCTAAAAAAGAACCATGGCAAGACATATTTTCACTCTCCTGAAGGAATGACTACAACAGATTACTAGCTCTCCCCAATTTATGCTTTCCTGGGCATATTGCACTTTCATTCTCTTTGACCAGATGTGTTAGTGCTGTCAGCCCTGCAAAGCAGGGCCATATGCAGCTGCAGCATTCATATCACACAGAGCCTTAGATAGACAATCTAACAAACTCTGTTAGTTCAGAGTCTGCAATTAGGACAAGAGATAAGGGAATCGATACTTAAGCGAAACGTAGCAGAAAGGAGCGCTTTGTTCAGGATATAGCAAAAAAACAGCAGTGTATAAAGGCATAAGGATGGGCAAAGGAATTATTTGTTAAAGTGACTGTGAACACAGCCTTAGGAAAGGCTTTCCAAACTATTTCTTCCTCTTGGGATATGCAGGTACATGGTTATCCAGCTGTCCTGACTCAGCCCACTCCTGTTAGAACAATTTCATGTTGACATCAGAGAAGACTCCTATTAGAATAATTTCATGAGGACATCAAAGAAGTTATGAGGCACAGAGGATGTTATAATAATTAGAGGAAATTTAAGGCAATGAAATCCAGGAAATTATACAAAATCCTCCATTTGTAGTTAATTATCTGAATGCAGGCTCCACAGCTGCCTTGAAGGAAATGAGTGCTTGCTTGAAGAGCTTTACCCATTTTTGTCCAAGCAAATGACTAAGAGCAGCAGAAAGTTTGGAGCATGTCCATGAAATAAGCCTTTAACCCCTGTTGCCAGGGCTTTCACAGTATCTGACACTGAACAGGTTAAAAGCAAAAAGAGAAAAGCACAAGAGCTTTCATCAATCCAGTATAGCCTGTGTATTCACAATCCATGAGAGGGCTGTGAATGTTCATAGGCCTTATGCTATAAGGAAATAAAATCCTTTTCCATTTACTGTTATAGTTCTCGGCAGTGGGCAGCAGACTAAATGTGTGAACCCATGTTTCAAAGACACATTGATCCATGTTTAGCAATAACTTTCATGATTGCCACAGCAGTGTAGCGGAAACACGTATTAAGACTTCATAACTTTATTGCAGTAAACTTAATGATGAATTTTGCTATGTCAATATGATTGTCCACTTACATATAACCACAATCTAGAAACTAATGATTTCTGTGGGCATAGGGCAACGGTCTTCGAGGCTGAGGGTAAGCTGTTGGAGCAGACATCAAGACAAAGCACTAGAGAGGAGTTATTTTCATACAAATGTTTTCTGTCAGTTGACTTTCCCCAAAAAAAGAATCATTCCAGGAAAAACAGACTAGACAAACTGCAGCTGTAACTCTACCTGCTGGGACATTAGCAGTGATTTAGGAGCCTTAATCTTCTCCTGTGCCTGGCCTCTCCCAATAAGCTAAGCCTGAAACAAACCCCTTGGCCCTCAGGGTTCTAAGTAGCAGGGGGAGTAAGATATCTGCATCAGTACAGGCTGTACCAACAGATCGTGGGGTGTACACGCTACAGGACCAGGTTTCAGAGAAGCCCATCAGACACCAGGAAGGTAGGCAGCTACCCTGAATTTGGCTGTAGTGAATTGAAGTGCAAGAGCCATGAGCAAATTAGGGACAGCAGTGGAAATGCAAGTCAGCCCAGAGGAGCTGAGCATAAGCACAGCTACCAAAGAGAGCACAGCTACCAAAGATAGCACAGCTGGCTACAGCGACAAAGACAGGCTGCCTGAAGGACTTGTCATGGTCAGCTCATCATAAGCTCAACTACTGTCTTAGCCTAATACAATTTCAAGTCAGACCTATTCAAGCTGATTGTATTAGTAGTCACTGTGCTTTCAGTGATTTTGAATTATCCTGCAGTATGTTTACTCAAAAACACAAAAACAGAAGAGAAGGAAAAAAATATACCAAATATTTGAACTCAACTACCTTCCATTTCCTTCTGTGTTTTTAGAGATGTGTCTGCAGGGGATTCAGCTCATAGAAACTGGAAGTGAAAAGGGGTCCTTTTAATTATAGGATATCTAATTTTTTGCTCTTCCTGTACAGCCATTTATTGTCATATGTTTCCTATTGTTTTGATCAGCTCGAGTTACAGGTTTTCTAGTATTGCTTATTGTTCTACAGGTTCATATAACTGTTGTCAGAAGATTTTTAGCAGAGACTACATTTTTCATGTCTTAATTTCAATCTAGTATCTCTATTTACCTGTTTTTCGCTATGGTAAATATGCTTCCACTTAAGTGTTAACAGTTTCACTTTTAACATTGCCCATAGTGTTTTCGTTGTGTATGGTTACAGGCCATTGCCTTCTTCACTATGTTGGCTTTTATAACTCTCCCTTAACTCCTTTAGTTTGCCTACCTCTATAGCATAAAGTGTACAGAAGTTTAATACAGTATTGGAGCTGCAGTAAATAGGTTTTACTGCAGACAGAGAACAGCTTCTAACACCAAGCTGTGGCATGGTTCACTGCGTAGTCAATTTGTTTCCCTCTCTTCCTCTAATTATGCATGTCATTTTTACAGTCCACTGTGAGATACACGTGTATCATAAAAACTAGACCATTCTAAAATAATTTCCCCATGTAATCACAAATTTGAGATCAAATTACTAACAGAAATGTTCTAATATTGTATTTTTTTATTTTATTTTTGTGCTGTTCTCCAAAAATGCCTTGCAATAATCATTTCCCATTCCAAATTATCCTGCTATGCACACATGTTAATTGACTGGTTCATTTCTTCTTTCCTGAGAGACTTTATTTTGGCTTAAGGGACCGATTGCTCTGTTTGCGATAAAATACTTGGGGAAATTTTGTGAATTTCATCTCTAAAATATAAGATTCAGGTGAGTAATATGAGTTCATTGTTATGATTAAATGAAAATGGAAATCACAGAGAGGAGGATATATTTGGTTTGCAGTGCATCTCTGTTTTAAATGCTATTTAAAATTATGTAAAGCTAGGACTGCTAATTAATGACTCCTGAAATACCTTTAGCAGCTATGCAGCTGCCTGTAATTGTGTGTGGGAGATTCATACAGCAGAGCAGTGCAAAAGCTTTTCTTATTCTGAATTGTTAGTGTCAGAAGAACTAGGATCTCTGACAGAAAGGAATGGAAAGAAACTAGACTTGTCAGCTGAGCTACCCAGTTGCTGAGAATTTTCTAGGTTACATTAAATATACTTCACAAAAATATTTATGATGAATATTTTTGGCAGCATGATAAATGGTATCAAATTAATGAATGAAAATAAAATTCAAAATTAATGAATCAAAATAAATGAATTAGAGTGGTAAGTTTTTATCTGAAGGTGATTCTTAGTTGGTACTGAGTTTGATACCCACTTAAATCCGTTAAGTCCATTACAGCTATGTCAGCCAAATTTAGGCAAAACTTCTTGCTAGTAGAAAATTATTAATGAATGTTCTTAAAATTTTTATTCTACTGGTGTCTAACCTACCTCTACAAGGTGAAAGGCCCCTGTAAAATGACAACACAAAGCAGAACTGTATTGACAAATACTGTAGTTACTAAACAGGCAGAATCTGGGGCAGTTTTAATGGAAAAAATGAGATTTAATTGAGATGCTCAGTGTTACACTTTTCACATTAAAGTGCTTTTGTACCTCTTGCATTCTGGCTTTATGTCTCAGCTGAAAACAGTGTCAGTGCCTGTTACAGGCTGGGATTTTAATTCAGTGTTCATTCTGAAGGAAGAATGACACTTAGAGTGCTTAATTGACCACAGCATTTCTCAAGAATGACCTGGGGTACTCTTGGAGGTTTCCCATGCAAGTACGAGCAATAATCATTGTTCACTGATGAAACTGAGTGCATTATAGAGCACAGTGGTCCTAATCCTAACAGGCTAAGTAAAAAAGGGAGGAGGATTCTTAATTTGAAGTTTCACTGTATTTGTCAAAAACAAAACAAAACAAATCAATTTAAGTTGTTCTGATGTTGTTTTAAAGATTAATTTGTATTCTGGAACTCCTTTTGCTTTAGCGACCTATTTGGGTTCACAGTCATGCTCTTGCTGCCACAGATAACACCAAGGTCACATCAACCTACCCCAAGTAAATCCTAAGCTTAACCTCTCTTTGTTCCTCTGCCCTGCAAAGACCCCTCTGGCAGTGTATGCTGTTCTGATTCTGCAATTATTACACCACCCACATCAATTTATTGTATTCACCCCAGTCTGTATGTTGCTAGTCAGTAGATTTGAATTACGTACAGTCACCTCCACAGAAAAATCCTGTCCCTGATTAATACAATATTCCAGCTATTTTCTGTTCAATTTCTCCTTCCTAATTCTCTTGCTGGAGCACATTTGCTTTAATTCAATTGGACGCTCGATCTTTCTGTAGCAGGCCACCAGCAGATGAACAAGGGGCCCACTGCAATTACAAGTAATCCTACAAAGACATGAATAAAGACTCAATTATGGAGCATTTTAAATGCAGGCTGCACCATGGCTCTGCTAATACGTCACCCCCTACAAGCACTGTGCAATGAGATTGGAGATTGGGTCTCTAGCATGAATTAGATTTCAGCAAGATCACTTACAGGTCCATATTTCCCATTCAAACAAGCCCCCGTGAAAATTATCTGCTCCCCTCATCCTCCACTCCCATCTAATTTTATCCCTTTTAAATACCTAACTGTCTTAGACATTTTCTGCAGATTATTCTTTAGCAAACTGAAGAGATCATTTTGGCTTTTTGGCAGACATATTAGTAACATATTTTTGGTGAGAATATGACCCTGCCCATTTTTCTGAACTTTACTGTCCAGTAATTTGGATAACACTAGCAGTAGCAGGGAGAAGTAGTTTGGTTTGGACCAGCTTGTAATTACCTTCATGAAATGAACAGAAAAAGGGCTTCAAATACCATTTTTCTTCCCTTTCACAAGATCTTTTCTCTAAGAAGGAAGGGTATATTCTTCCCAGCTGTCGTGGTTTAGGCCAAATTGGCCACTGGGGATGTGGGGAACCCCAGATGGGACCGACAGATGCTCCCCTCTACATCTCTTCAAAAAGAGAGGCAGAGGAGGGAAAAAGAGACTTAAGAGTTTAGAAGAAACTAAACTACTTTAATAAGATATTAATAATAACATACAAGGAAATAATGAATATATACAAAAGTGTATCAAGCTCCCAAGATGACAATCACGACACCGGCTGGCACTGGGGCAGTCCCAGGCTGGACTCAGTGGTGGACGGGAACTGGATTCCGGGTCTGCCTTCAGGACTGGGACCAAAGGCAGACGACTGAAGTGAACGAGAGAGCAAAAGAGCGAGAGAGCATAAAAGAGAGGAAAAAGAAAGAGAGAGAGAGAGATCTGACCCTCAGCTTTTATACTGAGCATGATGCAGATGGGATGGAATACCCTGT
>VZSZ01008485.1:0-16125 GCA_013398815.1 Ibidorhyncha struthersii | reverse complement strand
CACTCTGAGAGAGTGAACATTGCCTGCACAATATGCTGTTCATGTCAGTAGTTAGAAGAGGCCCAGCTAAGAAGCGAAGTTACTGAACAAAATTGGTCCAGTTTTACCTCAAACCAGGACACCAGCTAAGATGTGGAATTAGGACTCAAGAGGTATGTCTATGAATGTATTTTCGTGCATGGCTCTGGGCTTGGTCATTGACCAAATGTTTAATATCTTATTTACAAACTTTTGCACTCTTTCAAATAGTCATACTAGTCATCATATTCTTTTGCCCTTACCAGTCATGTTTATTTTCTCATCTTACCTATGCAAGCTTTATTTTTTAGAGTAAATACTAACAATTACAAGCTGTAAATCATCTTACAATAAATTTCCTGACATATTTATTTTGTAATTTTCTGTTCCAGAATGCACTGCTGCCTATAAATTTGCTCAATAAATATTTGTTTTAAGTTAATATAAGGAAAATAAAGATGGAGTTATATAAAACCCTGAAAAAATATGTTTTGGTTTTGTTGTATGCTTGTGTATTTAACTTAATCATATGTATTTTATTTGATTTATAATTTAATGCATTCATATTTGCCAGGAATGTACATCTTTAAAGTTCTGAAAAAAAGGGAATGCTCAATAACTCAGCTGTGTAAATACATAAAATTCCATTGATGTCATGATCTAAATATCAAGCCCACAATATCTTTTCATTTCTTAGTTTTTAACCATCCTATATTCACTGAAGCCTATATTCAGGTTTTACTTGAAATTTTCCTATTCTCTGTGTGAAATGGAATTACAGCTGACTTGTGAATAATATTCTTAATTCAAAGCCTTTTTATTTCAAACACTGTTGTTTCATGTACAACAGGATAGTTAATACTGTGACAGCAATTTCTATTAGAAGGGGGAAAAATCATTATTGCATCTTCTCTTATTATTGAGTGGAAACTTGGGATAACTCCCTGGCAAGTAGTATTTCATTATTTTGTGCCAAGCGCCACCAAATCTGTTCTTGCAACTGCCTTAATGATCTAACCTTAAACTCAGAAAAGAAACAAATACACTTAGCCCTTTAAATAAGTAGGTCAGCTGCTCACAAATGACACCATTAGATTAGCAGGATCCAAAAAGGGACAAAACTCCTATATGACTTCTCAAGTTGATTGTCAAGGTCTATTTGATGATCACTCTCCAACCACTGTCTTTGAGATCTAAGTGGTTCCTGATTGTCTATTTAGTCAGTGGATTTTTCTTGCTTGTTTTACCGCTATTCTCTTCTGATGAGCCAGCTAAGAGACTTTCTTCTGCACTTTTTAAAACATAATGTTCCACTGTAATTGTCGGCATTTTTATTTCCTTTTTAAAGCAAAGCATGGCCATCAGGCCGAAGGAGGTCATTCTCCCCCTCTACTCTGCCCTGGTGAGACCACATCTGGAGTACTGTGTGCAGTTCTGAGCTCCCTAGTTCAAGAAAGACAGGGAACTACTGGAGAGAGTCCAGCGGAGGGCTGCAAAAATGACCAAGGGAATGGAGCACCTCTCTTATGAGGGATGCCTGAAAGCCCTGGGTCTATTTAGACTGAAGAAGAGAAGACTGAAAGGGGATCTCATCAATGCTTATAAATATCTAAATATCTAAAGGCCAGGTGTCAAGAGGATGGGGCCAGACTTTTTGCAGTGGTGCCTGGTGACAGGGCAAGGGCCTACGGGCACAAACTGGAACACAGCTAATTCCATTTCAACATGAAGAAAAACTTCTTTCCTTTGACGCTGGCAGAGCACTGGAACAGGCTGCCCAGAGAGGTCGTGGAGTCTCCTTCTCTGGAGATATTCAACACCTGCCTGGATGCATTCCTGTCAAACTTGCTCTGGGTGAACCTGCAGGAGAGTTGGACTAGATGATCTCTAGAGGTCCCTTCCAACTGCTACCATTCTGAGATTCTGTGATTCTGTGGTTCTGTAATTCTGTGATGGTAGAGACATGCCAAATAACAAGTGGTTCTAGTGGATTCTGTTTGCTCTTCCTGACAATGTAAAATAGGGGTCTCATTAAAAAAGAAGTTGATCTATAAGAAACTGTTAAAAAAAAATACCTTTTTAAAAAATGTAAAACTAATGGCTCTAACTCACAGCCACAGGCAACTTTGGAAATAAGATTTTAGAAGACGATTAAGGAAAACTGAGCATTTATACGCCCAGTGAGAACATGTGCAACTACATTGCATAGGAAGGCTATGTAATGAGAAAAAAAAATTAAACAAAAATGTAAACCCTTGACTTATGCCATGAACTAATCTCTAACTAAAAGCAGTTAGAAATTTCCTCTATGGACAGTTTATTCCATAATTGCTTAAAACTATTTTTTTGTCACCTTTCTCTGAAGCATCTGATACTAACCACTGTCAGAAAAAGGATATTGGGCTTAGCAGCCTGTTAGGTTCATTCAGTAAGGTAATTGTTATGATGCTGATGCTTTGTTTGAACTGCTACAGAATATGTTCCTTGACCACAATGTGGCTTTCCGTAAAAATGGTCATTGTCATGATCACTGAAGTAGGAGGACCATTTTCCTTTTTGAGGATTTTAGCAAGAGCAACCATATGACAGACTGTACCCTTTTTTTGTGTTCTTCAGTGTAGGCATGATGCTTCTTAAAGAGGGAGCTGAAGATCATATATAACCCTCTGGAGGATGAGAGGAAATGGTCTTTGGTAGAAATTGCACAGACATGGAGAGGAGATTTTTAGAAAACTAGAGTTAGGAGGAAGAAGAGCTACAAGAAGGGTGTCAAGAAGAGAGCCTGCAGCTCCAAAAGCAGCCAAGATATTGCTTACAGGAACAGGAACTGCTAACACTGCTGGACCCAAGGCACTGCAGGAGGGTGTCCAGAGTTTACTGCATTTTGGAAAGCCACTGAGCTGGCTGAGACAATGGTTTGCTTGCAAGGACAGAGTGGACAAAGAGAAGTTTGTTTAAAATCCCTTTCTATTACTATTCCGTCTTAATTTTAAAAAAATAATTAACCTACTTTATTGTCTACTAAAACCAGGATTAGCTTTTTGTTTGTATAAAAGCTTTTGCGTATTGTTTAGGGAATTCACTGCAAGGGTTGTCAAACCCCTTTCCTCTTCCCTTCCTTGCTGTCAGATCTCAAGCCTATAACCAAAATAGAAATGTCATTGATCTTCTTTCAGACCACAGCTGGTGCTGCAGTCACATGGGTAGCAGCTACTACTATTTCAGCAGATTCAGCCAGGTTGGATCCTGCAAATATCTCCAACTGGGGACACGTGACAGAGATTGACTAAAATGTTGCCTAAGAAGCTTCTTCAAAATTTATTATGGTTTATCCTTTCCTCAAAGGCACAACACATTCAGACTACTGCATAAACACGGTAAATGGCCTACATTCAGGGTATTGTTTACACTTTTGCAAATTCCCCTCAGCTGAGCTATCATCTGCATAGACACAATGAAACAGCTTGACTTCTGTAAAGATTTTATGTCTGTAACTTCCCTGCCAGTTCTTCTCCACTGTCTCCTCTTTGTCTGGGCTCTGAGAGCCCACAGCCACCAAAGGAAAGCCACCAAGCCCAGATGAAAGCAGGTAGGCACCTTCTCTTTTCAATTAATAACCCAGCTATTGCTGTCATAACTCCTTTGATGGCTGGTGCAGGTTTTACTTGAATCCTTGATGCTGTGTGCTGAACCTAGAAAGAAAAGTAAGACACCAGTTTCCATTAACAATGCTGTGCATTCAGACAGGGTTTAGACTTAAAAATCAAAGGTTAGACGGATTGTTTGTCATAAATATGAATATTTTCCTCATGCATTCAGTTATGAAGCTTGATGTTTTCTATGCTAGAATGAAATCTTGATCCTACTAAAATAGATGAGACCTTTCTGTTATTTTGCACAGAGCTGGGATTTCAGACTGGAGAATTAAAATTGCATGAGAATGGTTTAGGATATTAATGTTTCAGAAAAAAAAAATCCCAATAAGGGAATGAAAGGAATTTCCAGATTAGTATCAGTAAATTCAAAACTGGAGAACAGTTAATTTAATAAATAAAGAATACTCCTTTAAAAGAGGGTTTATAGCAACTAGCTGCTTCTCAGTAGATTAATTAAACTATGATGAAGATAGTCTTTTTTCAGCACACTTACTTGTGCTGTGTATATTTTAAATACCAAAAATAATTATTGACTTCCAACTAGAATAAAATTTTTCATTATTTTTAAGAAAGTAATTAACCTGAAACAGCTTCTAAAATCAACTTGCTAATTATTAATCAGTAATATAATAGGTTAGTGAAACATACTTACCAAAACAGAAACTAGGATTAGATGCCATGTTTTGGCTATTAGGCTTTGTGGACTGAGAAAGAAAGCAAAAAGCTATATACTTTATTTTCTTCTACTGCCAAGAGAAGCCTTGGCAGCCAAGCATCATCTTTAATCTTTTAATTCTTACGTCATTTTTAGTTAATTCGCTTTTAACTTTCATACCATGCATTAATTTAAGAGTATCCCTGTATTCCACACTAAGATTCAATCATAAAATTCACGAGATCCAGTGCCTTCAAATTGCTTCACTGACTTACAGCCCTGGGGCTGATCTATTTACACAGTGGAACCACTTCTCCGAGCCAGTACCACCCAGTACATCTTAGTTTGGGATTGCTGAAATAGTATCACTTATATGGAACCATAGTTCTTTTAAATAACTTTCTTTTAAAGTTCCTACTTCTGTTTCTTTGGAGGCTCTTTTCAAGGCTTTTCAAGTTATCCCAACCCTTAACAAATACAAATCTGTTTGTAAGGTATAACTAGGAAGACTCAACTGAAAAGAATTTTGTGTAGTTTCTTTGTTTAAAGTGAGGGAGAAATAAAGCAAGGGATATTTCTCTCCTGGGCCCCAGTAATTTATTTCTTCGGAACAGGTAAAACAAAACATCCTTTTCCCCAGAAGAGAGAGCAATCCAGTCAGTTCCTTTCCCTGCCATCTATGACCCACAAGAACTACCAATGTTCCTCTGTACAGGGGAAGATCTTGGTCGAAAAAGAAAGCACAGCATGACATACCACCAACTTGCATGAGAGCATAGCTCTGCTGCAGAACCTCTCCATATATAGACTCTCAATAAGAAGGTAAATGCGGAACAAAGGCAAAGAAAAAAGGACAGTGTGGCTATTGGGGTTATGGACTTCTATCCAGTATCCCAAAATACAAGGCATATAAAGTCCTGCTGTCACTATTCAGCACAAACGATGCTACTGCTCTTGCTTGTTTCATTGGGTTCTCCTTTTGTTGCACTACTCAAACTCTGGAGCACATTCTTCATACTTTTCTTTATCGCAGTCTTTCATATTTTTTTCACACAAATGGCCTTTTTGCATACTTAAGTCTTAATTTAATTCATAAAGTTTGGACTCATATAACTTGTGTCCTGAGAACCACAAAAACAATACACAAAAAATGAAGGAGTTGTCTACAGTTTGAAGAATTAAGGTCTTCTGTCCTTTGCCAGAAGATGTGCTTTCACAGAGGTCAATGACTTCTTTTCATTAGAACAGTGTTAAGACCAGCTTCTTTCCTTGTTTTTGTTGTCTCCAGCTAGGAGGATAAGATTAAACTCTAGCAGAGAGTAAATTATAAGCCTAAAACACTGATATAAATAAGAACTAAAGCTCATGAAGTCAACACATTTAGACTTTCATTAAAATGGTGTGAGCTAACAAAGAGGCCTTTACGGGGAAGTGCTTTCAGCACACTGAAAACATGAATAATGTATAATAATATAGATTGAGAGCAGAGTGAATAGACCAGCTGGTTTTCACAGGATATTCTGACCCTGAACGTGACATGCTGTTATTTCACAAGGCCAAAAGTCTTTGAAATGGATGAGGCAATGACCAGGTTCAGAGACCATTTAGACAAATTGCAAGAAAAGGGTTGTTGGTAGAAATAGTAATTATTTGGAGGGATTTATATAATTTTAAGCAGAGTATATTTTATAGTTTTCTGAAAAGCATTGATTATGTGAGGCCAATGACTGTCTTATACATTAATTGTCTCTGTCAGAGATGTCCTTCAGGACTCTGCTGGAAATTCTGGGCACTGCAATTATCCCAAAGGGACCTCTTCAAGTCTGTGGCAGCAGATACTCTGATCCACTCATACATGACACATGATTTTTCTGTGACATTTGTCTTTGCCAGAGTGCTTGAAAAGTACAGCATAGAATGAGCTACATCCTTCCACCATCAAGCAATTTGTAGAAAAGGAATCACAGTGCGGTCACAGGGCCATGATCTCACCACTGAGACATGGTAGGATACCTCACATGACTGGAACGCCATCATGGATGGCTATGTTCTCTTCAGGAAAGACACGTCAGCGAGGCAAGGTGGTGGAGTTGCTCTTTATGTGAGAGAGCAACTGAAATGTATCGAGCTCTCCCTGGGGGTGGATGAAGAGTGAGTTGAGAGCTTGTGGGTAAGGATTAAGGGGCAGGGTCACATGAGAGACATTGTTGTGGGTGTTTATGATGGACCACCTGATCAGGATGGGGAAGTTGATGAGGCCTTCTACAGGCAGGTGAGAATTGTCTCACAATCACAGGCCTTGGTTCTCATGGGGGACTTCAATTACACTGATATCTCTTGAGAAGGCTACACAGCTAGGCANTGGGGGCAGACTTGGCTGCAGTGATCATGAGAAGACAGAGTTCAGGATTAAGTGCAGTATGCACAAAACGACAAATAGGATTGAAACCTTAGGCTTCAGGAGGGCTAACTTTGATCTCTTCAAGAAACTGCTTGGAGAAATCCCATGGGAGAGGGCTCTAGAGGGTACGGAGGCTCAAGAGAGCTGGCTGATATTTAAACATCACTTCTTCCGAGGTCAGGATTGGTGCATCCCTAAGAGCAAGAAATCAGGCAAGGGAAGCAGGAGACCTGCATGGCTGAGCAGGGAGCGTCTGAAAAAGCTCAAGTGAAAGAAGGAAGTTTACATATGTGGAAGAAGGGACTGACCGCTTGGAAATAGTACAAGAATGCTGTCAGGGTATGCAGGGATGAAATGAGGAAAGCCAAAACAGCCTTGGAATTGAACCTGGCGAGGGATGTCAAGGTCAATAGGAAGGGTTTCTTTAAGTCCATAAGACGCATAAGGAAAACTAGGGAAAATGTGGGCCTGCTGTTGAACAAGACAGTGCCGTGGTGACAGATGATGCAGAGAAGGCAGATTTGCTGAATGCCTTCTTCGCTTCTGTCTTCACTGCTCAGGCCAGCCCTCAGGAGTCCCAGACTTTGCGGGTAACAGAGAAAGTCTGGAGGAAGGAATACTTTCCCTTAGTTGAAAAAGAACAAGTTAGAGAACAATTAAATCAGCTGCATACCTACAAGTCCATGGGCCCTCCTGGGATGCACCCATGAGTGCTGAGGGAGCTGGCAGAAGTCATTGCTGGGCTGCTCTCCGTCATCTTTGATAGGTCCTGGAGAACAGGTGAGGTGCCTGAGGGCTGGCGGAAAGCCAATGTCACTCCAGTCTTCAAAAAGGGCAAGAAGGATGACCTGGGAAACTACAGGCCAGTCAGCCTTACCTGCATCCTGGAAAGGTGATGGAACAACTCATCCTGGATGTCATCTCAAAGCATGTAGAGGAAAAGAAGGTTATTGGGAGCGGTCAACATGGATTCACCAATGGGAAATCATGCTTGACCAGTCTGATAGATTTCTATGATGACATGACTAGCTGGGTAGGTGAGGGAAGAGCAGTGGACATGGTCTACCTCGACTTCAGCAAGGCTTTTGACACTGTCTCCCGTAACATCCTCGTAGGTAAGCTTAGGAAGTGTGGGTTAGATGAGTGGACAGTGGGGTGAATTGAACAGTGGCTGACAGATAGAGCTCAGAGGGTTGTGGTTAGTGGTGCAGAGTCTAGTTGGAGGTCAGTAACATGTGGTGTTCCCCAGTAGTCAGTACTGGGTCCAGTCCTGTTCAATATGTTCATCAATGGATGAAGGGATAGAGTGTACCATCAGCAAGTTTGCTGATAACACAAAACTGGGAGGGGTGGCTGACACGCTTGGAGGCTGTGCTGCCATACAGCGTGACCTGGACCGGCTAGAGAGTTGGGCAGAGAGGAACCTTATGAAATTCAACAAAGGCAAGTGTAGGGTACTGCACCCAGGGAGGAATAACCCCATGCATCAGTACAGGTTAGGTGCTGACCTCCTGGAGAGCAACCCTGTGGAAAGGGACATGGGAGTCCTGGTGGACAACAGGATGATCATGAGCCACCAATGTGCCCTGGTGGCCAAGTAGGCCAACGGCATCCTGGGGTACATCAAGAAGAGTGAGGCCAGCAGGTCGAGAGAGGTCATCCTCCCCCTCTCCTCTGTCCCGGTGAGGCCACATCTGGAGTATTGTGTCCAGTTCTGAGTTCCCCAGTTGAAGAAGGACAGGGAACTGCTGGAGGGTGTCCAGCAAAGGGCTACAAAGATGATTAGGGGATTGGAGCATCTTTTTTATGAGGAAAGGCTGAAGCACTCAGGTCTTTTTAGTCTAGTGAAAAGAAGACTGAGGGGGGAACTTATCAATGCTTATAAATACTTAAAGGAAGGGTGCCAGGAGGATGGGACCAGTCTTTTTTCAGTGGTGCCCATTGATAGGACGAGGGGTAATGGGCACAAACTTGAACATAGGAAGTTGCATCTAAACATGAGGAGAGACTTCTTTACTTTGAGGGTGGCAGAGCACTGGAACAGGCTGCCCAGAGAGGTTGTGGAGTCTCCCACTCTGGAGACGTTCAAAATCCGCCTGGATGTCATCCTGTGCAACCTGTGGTAGGTGAACTTGCTGTGGCAGGGGCGTTGGACTAGATGATCTCCGGAGGTCCCTTCCAACCCCTATTATTCTGTGATTCTGTGATTCTGTGATTCTGTAATCTGTAGCATTTGGGAAATTGTATAACCCTTTCACACTACAAAAGTGGTTGGAGAGTAACACTCAGCTTTCTTACTATGCATCATGGATATCTTTTTGTTGAAAGTCTACAATGCCATTGTATTTCTTAGTAAGACTTTTGCAAAACTATGTCTTTATTCTTTCTTCCTAATGCCTAGAGATGCAAAAGATTTAGCATTTAATGTTATCTTGCTCTTTTATATAAGGATATTTTAATGTGTAATGGTACAACAGAGATGATCACTTAAATGATAATCACTATATGATGATTTAGACTAGGCAGGAATTTAGAAAGGAAATAAACCCAACAGTCTGCCAAGCTAAGCCTTCACCACTGAAGAAGTCTTTGGAAGATTTGGTTTGGGTTCAAAGTGCAATTTACTTGCAGACTGCTTTCTCTCAGTACAAAGAAGGAAATTCTGTTCCTTCTTTGGCAAAAGGAATAGCTATTAAATTGGGTAACAAGACAATGAAGTAGTCTGCAGCCACCAGAATGAACAGATATTCCACAGAGTTTTTGTGAGTGGATCTTTATCCCATTGGACATTACAGCTGATGTTAGTAAGTTGAGGTTATCTGCTCTCCTGCAGCCATAGCATGACCCAGCTCCACTCCTGTTGAAGTCAGCTAGTTTCAGTGGGAACAGAAATAGGTCCTTTTCCAGTGGGATATGCTCCATGGTCCCTTCTAAGCTGAGGACTGCAACAGGCAAATATAACAACCAAGGAAGCCATTTACATGAGTAAATGCTCAGAACAACCATCAGAGAAAGAGTGAATGAAAAACTAGGTTAAAATAGCATATTTAGCAGATTCTTAAGATTCTTGTTTGCTTAGCATATTTTTTTTTTTACTTGCAGAGAACATATCACTTTTCTATCTTTACAGCAACCTTATAGATGTATCCATAGAGCTATTTTGAGGTATCACAGACTAGGTAGAGCTACCTAGTTTAATAGCATCAGTTTTTATGCAATGAATGTTGATCTTGCACTTAATTCTTGTAGGGTACATTGTGACATGCCCCATTTAGCACTATGTCACACAATTTCAGGTAATTTAACCTCATTTCTGATATATAAGTAATCTATATTATACACTATTCTTATTATTGCAATCCTTTTTCTTTACAAAGCCTCTTTAATGATTTCAGTGATTTAAAAAACTGGTTATTCAAAACAGAGGGCATGTATGTGGTTGTGATTGGTGCAGATCCATTGCAAAGAATGCAGTTACAATCAGCTACAGTTTTGAGAAATGGGTTGGTAATATCATAAAACTTACATAACACAGTTTTATCTTTCTTGTGGAGATTTACAAGGCCAAAAGGTCCTCATGAAGGCATTGCCTTTTATACCTATAATGAATTCCGTGAATAAAGTATAAAACCAAATAATTCAGATGCTTAAACTGAAGCCAATATGAGCTTGGCATGGCTGATGAAAGGAAGAAAAAACAAGGTAGCTATAAATCACATCTGTTGTTCTTCAGTCTCCAGTACAATTTAGAAAAGCCATGGGGCTCCTTAAATTATGCTCAGCTGTCTACAGCCCTACAGGGTAAGTCCTGCATCTGGAAAGTGCCACTGTAGAAAGTTGTCATGGCTCCTTTCTCCAGGACCAGACCTGGAGGAGATGAGACTCTTAGCCCCAAGATGACACACCTTGGAAAAAAGAAGTTAAAGAAGGAAATTCTGCATTATAAGTGTGTGTGTGTGCATGCACATGTGCGTTTTGTAACATTCAGTAACATGTTAATTAAGTAGTCCACTACGTCTGACCCAGCTTCTACTGGGGTTATTCACAGTACTGCTGTCATTATTTTCCAATTACACATTTGTCGTCCCATCTGGGTGATAAGGAGGGGTGGAATCAGCACATAATAATGGTCAGGTAGGGATGTAATATGTAGTCAGAGGAAAATAGACATCCATATATACAGAGATATAATTAGAAAGATCACTATTTAAATATGACAACCACTCTGGGTCAAGGTCAATAGCGCCATTGTTGACTGTAGCTGATTTTTACTGTGCACAGTGGTTCCAAAGTTACTATTATGATCTGCACAGGTGGTCAAAGTTACATATTTTTATGAGTTTTCACATGATTTTTTTTACAGTGGGAAAACTTTCATCCATATAACAACACAAAAGAACAAATCATTTCATATAGCTTCACAAGGGACTAACTCTCTTGAATTTCATTTCATTTCATTTCATTTCATTTCATTTCATTTCATTTCATTTCATTTCATTTCATTTCACTGCATTTTTCCTAAGCTTAAAAAGTCACCTTGCAGGATCCATATGGAGAAAACAAAATAATTGTGTTGTAATCTTCAGTTATAAATTTCCAGGAAACCTTTTGGAAAAGGTACATGTAATCTAAGAGTTGTGAGCTGAGGACCTCTGGGCCACCATAATAATCTGTGTACCATGTTTAAAGTCTGTTTGAAAATCAAACAGGAGTGGCATCAACTTAACTGCCTGGAAAACAGTGAGGGGTAGGGAATGTCTGCTGCTATAAACTTCAGACACTTCCTTAGACAAGATTGGACAGAACAATTTTTGCTTTCAAAGCCTGGTAACTGTTCCTGTTTAGGGAGTCTCATTGTATAAAGATTTAAAGGTGACCTAGATGTTCAGCTATACTGTGGGCATTTATGCAGGCAGAGAGTTCAGAGAAAAAAGATACGAAGGATACACTGCTGTTAGTGCCACCAGGTGTAAAAGCACCTCTCTGTGTCCACATTCATTTAGCACAGTGGGAGGTAACTAATTTCTCTCAGGTTTTCAATAGTAGCTTCTTGGATGAACTAAGCAAACTATCTCTATGTGTGTATATATATGTGGGTATATAGACAGATAGATGCACACACTATCTAAAGTCCTACTTATTGCTCCTTGTGCATTTGAATTCTTCTTCTCTACAGAATGTACCATATACCATCTATTATAGATGCTGTCATAACACCTAGGTAAAGATCACACAAACTGTGAATTTCAAATTCTTTACAGATTTCCTCTTGTAAATACACTTTTTTCCTCACCAAAAGTCTTGTTAATGTAAATGTTAAGACGTAATAAGTATTTAATATGCCACATTTCCTCTATTTTTCATCTTTGTTACTGTTCTTCATTCTAGCCCTGCCTTTAGTACAGGGTTCAGCTCTTTCTTGGAGTCACAAGCATCACCTCTGTCTTGGGATATTTATAGGAGATTTCTCAAGACACAATGGGTAACCTTTTCAGGTGTAAATTACTGTATAACTTTTTGTTCAAGTACATATTGGCTAGAAATTTCCATCATATGATGGAGGTAGCCTACTGTATGAATGAATGTGATGATCTAAATCTTACCCACGCTGAATATGTATTCACCTAATGAAAAGAAAACACTCATCTGGCTCTTATCATCATGCCTGCTAATCTCCCAGCAAAGTCATGAAAGACGGTAAAGGCTGCAATAATTTGTTTAGGACAGAGTTACACTTGAGGCATATTAGTGTTAGAAAGGTGGTACTGCCACTGCTTGTTTTGTGAATAAAGGATTTCCATCTACGTGGCCATCAGCATGCTGCTTTTCAAAAGTCATAAATTCACTAAGAAAAGGAAATAATTGAAAATCTCTGAAATAGATCTCTATAGTCAGTGTTGAATTGTGCAGTCCCAATGTATGGCTCTAGAGCCCTCCCTAAGCTGATTCTTCTGAACTGTGCCAGTATTTGATATACTTTGTTTTCAGTTACCCTGTGGTGACTGCCACTGCATTTTTCAAACAGCAAGAAATGTATTACTGCCATTGATATTAGACTCCATAAGGCAGTTACAAAAGAAGCCATGCCACAGGATTGTCAAATTAAGCCTTGCAGGTTAGATTGTGACAGCAAAAACATTGGGGCTCTGCAGCTGTTGTGCAGGAGTTAAGGCTGGATGCTGGACTTGAAGTGCATTAAAAAGACCCAGGGAAGCAGAGAAGTCTGGGCAAGGGTATCTATATATGTGCATAAATACTGTGGCAGAGACCTCCCTGTAGGGGATGAAAAAGGTGGGTGTGCTCCTCCATGGCCACTAATAGCCATGGAGCTTGTGATGCAAATGAACCCTTTTCCTCATGGAAAGGTTGCCCCCATACATACAGAATCTCTGTCTTGTAAAGAAATAACTCTGATGCATCTCGTTCAGTACCATGGAGGACAGGAACTATGAAAAGGGGGTTCCAGGGCTCTGCACATACCTAAACTCTGGCTCAGGCCTGCCATCCTGTAGATTGGTGTTTGGTCTCTTTCAGCACATGGGAAAAACAATGTAAAAACCACATATGTTTTACTGTAGGAACACAAGAAATAAAGCAAAGGCTGAATTCAAGACCACAGCTTGGATCTAGGACAAGAGGCCAGTACCACCACTACATGCAAAGAGAAGTTGCTTAATTGGAAACCATGGAGCCAAAGGGAGATAGCGCCTGAGCTCTCTTCACATGGTATAGAGTTTATTCCAAGTTCTTGTGGGATGTGTAATACCACCACTGGTTGATTATTCTTTCAATGACTGTTGGTCACAGTCCATAGCTGTAGAGTTCTGGCTAGATAACTGCCTTAGGATGATTGCAACTGCTAGGTAAGAAACTGTTTCCCTCAAAACTGAAAGGATTTAACATGTTTTAGGATGGAAATCCCTGTTACCTCCCATATAGTTCAGATACTGTTTCCAGGTGGAACAATTTCTGACTCCTGCTGGTAATTGGCTTGTGCTCCAAAGCTCAATAACTTTTGCGAACTGAATTCTGCCTTACGTAATTGCAGCAGATGTTTATATTGGATATAATACCTTCTCTTTAAAATAGATTCAAAATGTTTCACTGTGATTTCTAGACAGCCTTATATCATAGTAGGTACTCATACAATAATAGTGATATCACCCTTCCTATTTTTATATAGCTAAGTTTATAGACAGTAAGCTACACAAAACAAATTTCAATCTATTTGATATAGCTAAGCGAACGGCAAAGCTTCAGTAACAAGAGGCAGCACTGCAAACAGGAAAGCCTTGAAATGTGCAAGTAGTGATGAAGTTTTCGGGCTCACTTGCCCTTGAGAGGATATGCCATAGGTTAGAAATTAAAGCACAGAAAGTCATATTAAAATATACTAAATGCAGAAAAACATTTTGATTGGATAACTAAAGGGAAGATATGCCTAACTCACCAGTCATTTAGCTGGTCAGTTAAGGTAAGGGAAACAAGATAGATTCTGAAAATAACCACATTAGAATTATAAAAATCAGTACAATATTTCACAAGGTTTCAGTGCAATAAGTGCAAAAGCAGAAGAATTATAACGCATAAATATGAAAGCTTCAGCTTATCTACGACCTTTGGAATATGTGACACAGATTTTAAGATGACACATTTGCGATGCTAGTGAAATCTGGAAAGGCACTGAGAAGTCACAGTAGATATGCATACATTGGGAAAAAGAGGCTAGTGTAAAAAGTCCAGAAACTAGTGTTAGTAGCCACATAAGTGAAGAACAGCTTTCATGATAACCTAACTCATATAAATGGCAAGAGATAAATACGAATATAATCAAAGTGCCTAAGTAACACATTATTGATTTGAAGACGGAAGTGTCCTCAAAGGTTAGAGTAGCTTATGTAGTTCACATATGTATCTCAGGAATTCACTTCCTGAACCTCAGCTGGTGTGAATCAGCATAGACTAATTGGATTGAGGTTAGCTGCACTAATTTTAACATCTGCTGGGGATTTTGCCCACTACTTTGCTCTGCAAGACTGACTAAGGATTTTTATTACTATATTTCTGCCTTTTTTTTCTCTAGGGATGACATAAAACTTGTTTTACTACCATGCTGTACTTTTTAAAGAATGAATATGTCCAAGACTAAAGCTCAAGTGTGCAGTTGGTTTAAAAAGAAAATCAGTGGCATAATATTCTCCAGGAATATGAAATTTGTTGAACCTAAGAATGCTATGCACTCGTGATGATTTAAATGAAATTCTCTCTCACAAAAAAATTGAAATAAATTTTTATGTAAAAGGCACATCTCAACTGCAATCATTTTGAAACAGATCTATTTGTTGTTTGCATTGTTTTGAGACAAATTTATGTAACTGGGAACTCAGTTATAATCCAATTCTGCTGAAGTGAATGGTTTGCTTGATCAAAAATATGTATTTTCTAAAATATCTTAACACCAACATTTTTAAGCTTTTGGTGTTACTCATGTTCGGATTCTGGTCCCCTATAAAGTCATAACTTGTTGACATCAAGCACCCTCAGGAAAGGTAGATACTTACAAGGTCTTTACAAGAATATTCTTCAAAACAGCTGTTGGCAAAAAACTGTAGCTGCACCAAACAAGATTTTCATGTAAATTATTACTTGAGTTCTTTGCACAAGAAGTTAACCTTTGTACTGAATTCAGCTACCAGTTAATTGAGTAAATGACTTGAAATTTCATAGAATTATTTTACAACAAAAAACTATTCTCTCCTTTGTTAACAATGACTGTCTGTGAGTCCTATAATTACATTTCCATAAATTCACTTTTTATCTGGTCAACTATTTCCTAGAAGCTGAGCATCTAATTTCAAAATAAATATTTTCTCATTTGGGGGTTATTTCTGCAGGCCTTTTTCTACTCTCTTGAGTTTTTCCCCATAAGTTTGTGTCTTGTGTGGTAAAACATCTAAGCTTTAAAGGTATTCAGACTTGTACAGGAACTGAAGTGAATCATACTGTGGATTGACAGGTTCTCATTATGTGACAGAAGGTCTTTCCCATCCTAAACCAAAAGATAACCTGCCATCTTTATTTGTATCATATCAAATTATAAAATCACATAATAAAATGGCTTAGGTTGGAAGGGACCTTAAAGATCATATAGCTCCAACCCCCCTGACATAGGCAGGGAGACCTTCCACTTGACCAGGTTACTCAAAGCCCCATCCAACCTAGCCTTCAACACTTCCAGGGATGGGGCATCTACAACTTCTCCGGCCAACCTGTTCCAGCATCTCAGCAATCTCATGGTGAAAAATTTCTTCCTAATATCTAATTTAAATCTACCCTCTTCCAGTTTAAAACCGCTACCCCTTGGCCTATCCCTACACTCCCTGATAAAGAGTCCT
>VZSZ01008484.1:0-11804 GCA_013398815.1 Ibidorhyncha struthersii | reverse complement strand
TCTCTTCCAACCTAGACAATTCTATGATTCTATTATTCTATTTTCTAGGTGCTAACAAACAGTTTTCAAACGCATGTAACATTTTTTTATTTTGACCTTTTGGATGCTTTTCCAAAGAGATGGATGCTGATTGTATTTTTTCTTTTCAATTAAAATCTGAGTATAAATATGCATGATAATGTAAGAGAAAACTTCACACATGAAAAAAGGTCTGTATTCCAACAAATAGGCAAGTTACCAATCTAAATTGCCTACAAGTAATCTCCATTTAGACTAACACATTTAATGATTAATGAGAAGAATTGCATAATGAATTGGTGAAATTAAAATAAAATTTCTTGTGTTTTTGTTTTAAGAAAAAAAAACCTTCCAAAACTCTCTTAATCCTCTTGTAGACAAACAGTAATATGGACATATAAAAAATCATGAAAATCTTTTTGAAAAAGAGATCATTATTTCAGCTTACTAAATTTAACTTGGATAACAGCAAGCTATTACATGCTTCCTGCACTTCAAAATTATTCTAGACTCTTTGTACATCTAGATGACATATCTATCAACATTCTCAGAAATTGAAGATCTGGCAGTACTAGGGAGCTCAGTCTGCAGGTATATGGTGGTGTTAAGCAATTGTTAAAAAGTAAATAGGATAAATGAATATGGTAAAACAAAAAAATCTGTAACATTGATGCAGTCTCCTTTGCCCCCGATGTCAGGGGAAAAAAAGAACTCTAAAAGACCTGTGCAATGTCAAAATTATTTATACTAGAACAAAAACAAAAAAAAAAAAACAAACCCCAAACCCCAAACAAACAAACAAACAACCCCCAAAACAAAACAAGTAGAAACTAGTACCATGGAAATTCAAAGGAAAGATTCCTGCTTGTAAGTAGTATTCAGAATTAGTAGACTATTATCACCTCACTATTAAATGACCTGCTGGCTCAATTTTCCTTTGCAAACAATGAAAAGCTGACCATCAAAATATGCTTTTGGCATCTCTTCCTTTCTTTTGTCTTTCTACTCCTACTGAATTGCTAAAAAGTAGAAGAAATATGAAATATGATGTCTTTTCTATGTATTCTTAGGGAACAGATCAAGTGGATGACCTAGTGTTGGGTTCATTGCTAATGTTTCACCTAGGCCATCCTAATGTATTTGACAATTCTTATGATTTTATCTTCCTTAGTCTTGAGTGAAGGAGAAAATTTCTGAATTACATTAATGAAGAAGATAGAATTTGTATGAAAATGTTTATCACTGTCCTCAGCACTTTGTGACATGAGATGTCAATAGTGAAAGAAAGGAAGATGGTTATTTGGTTACTGTTGAAAGAGTTAAAAACCTTCAAGGAGTATTTTAGAAAACTATTGGTTTTACTTCTTTTTTCTTGAATATGTACATGCTCTTTTCAACATATGTAGTAGACCTGTAAGGATTTTTCAGCTATTCAGTAGCTAGTTTCATTTCAAAGGGATCACTGGCATCCCTATAGTGAGAAGTCTTGCAGTCTTAGAATTTGCCTTGTCTTATCTGTAANAAAAAAGCTGTAGCAGAGCTTGTCATAGATGGCAAAATGTCTTGAATATCATCTCCAAATAGTCATTTCTATGCAACTGTGTGTGTAGTCAAACACCTGAGTGATAAACCAATCCATCTGTGAATTTCAGTACAAAAGTAGCAGTAATACGGTTCTTTTTTTCTCACTAAGGGAAGAAAAAAAGAAACTAAAGGTCTGATGTTGACCTTTTTTCTGTGCAGACATGGGCTTTTCAGATGCTCCTCCCAGCAAGAAATACTATTTAACTCTGAGGGAGGGAACAAAACTGGTGTACAGAAAGACAGATTGTAGCAGCCTGTGATCTAACGAGAGTATTGCCGTATTTAACTGCAAAATGGAGGATGACCCCCTAAAACAGCATGGAAAATAATTCTGTTCCACAATTCCCTAGGTAACGTAGTCTATGTTTAAATTAGCAAGTAATGTGGCATAGTAGGAGCAGGTCTGTGGAGTGAGATTATTTGGCTTTCAAGACCCCTACTGCATGCATTTTGTTGGGAGGAGGTACTTCAGGCTAGTGCTAGCCTGGTCCTGTGAGCTGATGGAAGTGCCCCTTTGTGGGTGGAACGTGTCTGGAGGCTTCGCCGGGCTCATCTTTCAGTTCAGTTTTGCCCAAAAGCAATCACTGAGACCTCCTTACCGTGTTAAATCCAAGCCTGCTAAGTGGAGGTGATCAGATTTGCTTCAGAATCACATTTCTGATCCAGGTCGAAACATTAATGTAGACACACACCTGTATATCACTTAAATACATGGAGTGACAAGTTCAATCCAGCCAAAAGATGTAACTTTTCAAAGTGCACATAGTTAAACTATGTAACTCATGGCCACAGGATACAAGGGGTGCCAAAATCTTACAGGGTTCAAAAACTCTGCATACAAATTAGTGGGGAAAAATATATCCAAGACAATTAAACATAAAGCCATTACCTCTAGCTGCAAATGTTGCAGAGGAACTAATGACTGGGAGAGCTAAATATAGAAATACTGCTTTAAATTTGTCCAGTTCTTGCACTGTTTTCTAGTTACGTGCTGTTGATCACTTTCAGAAACGAATAGACAAGGTGTGACCTGGTACAAAAAGCCTTATGTTGACTAACCCCACAGTAATGATCTTACACAGCACACACGATGTAAGCAAAAGTCCAGAAACATCCAGAAAGATTACTTGCTCAGTCATTATTTTCAATTTGTCCTTTGGAGATAAATGTCCATGTCCACTGATGAGCTACAGAGCCTAAGCTTCTGCCTTGGAAACTCAGTTGCTTGAAGACAGAGATAAATGTCGTTCGGGCCGTGGTCTTTGAGAGGCAATAAACATGGCATTTTTCTGTGTAGAACTTTACTTACATTGCTGTATGTTAAAGGAGACAGCAGTAATTAAAATCTGCATTAATTCTTAAGTATTTCGGTGCTGCTGTGACTTCTACTGTTTATGTTTTAACATCAACTTGTAGGATTTGGATTTGTAAACGTCTAGGTCTGATACAATACCTGACAATAAATGTTTAAATAATAGCTGATGCTAAAGATTGCTTCTCTCCCATATGATTCAGTGTTTTGCTTATTTATTGGGAAGTCCTGCAGTTCAGACTACTCCCTTTGGATCTTAACTTACAAATATTACGCATACACTTGCAAAAAAAAAAAAAAACACCAAAAAAAGCAAAATTCTGCTTCTTAGGAAATCTGTCAAAATCCTCACAACTGTAGAGTGCCCTATGGATATGTCAGACTGTGTGACTGAGGAGAAGATTCCATAAGAATGAGGCATATTCAGTCAAATTTAAGGGTCAATTGGGGGATTTGAAGAAAAAAGTGTAATAACATGGAATAATTAATATTTAATGTAGATGAGAATCTTTACTGAAAATTACTCTCTGGATGTCCCAAGAAGTTCCTTTAAATCAATTATCTATAAATAGAACAATCATTAATAGAACAGATTTAATGGTAATCATCTGTACTTTACTGTACTGACAGTTAAATACTGTTAAACCATCAAGCTCATTTTAAGGAGATAATATGCTATCCGGAAACACTGAATTTGTAAAATATGAAACAAAGTGGACAAAGGAATTAAGGTAAAGAGAATAAATTAAATATAATGTATGTTTGTGTGTTGCAATAATGTTTGACAACATGTAAGCAGAAAATTATTCCAAGGGTTAATTATTTTCCATGGAAGCAGATGGGACATACTAACTTTTGCTACTATTTAGGCTTTTTCTTAAAAAACCCACAGAAGTTGTCTTGTTTTATTCAAGATGTTTGGACTTATTTTGCAGAGCAGAAAATGAAATATCTGTAATAGTGAGACAGTGTTTCCTACGGTGTGGATGGTGCTGGTATAAGTGATAGAGACTGTTTATTTCATATTTATTGGCTTTTTGTAGAGAATCTTCTGCCTGGCTTCTGCACCTGGCGTATTACATGATAAGTGCTTTAGACACTTAAAAATAAGTTGAGTATAATTATATAAAACATTTTGACTGAGTTCTCTGGAGTCCTTTTGAGCAGTATCTCATTTATTACAATGTAATAAAGAAGACAGGTGAGATTCTTCCTTGTTTCAATACAAGTGGATCTTTCCTGAAACAAAAAGGCTTACAAGCAAAATACGGTATTTCTACATATGGAAATTTTCAGAAATATTTCTGACCATAAATTTGCATGTAAAAAGCTGCCAAAGTGTGTGGGTGTATTTCAGATGCAGTTACTTCCAAATTTGAAAGGATCAAATACATGAGACAAATCTAGAATCTTTACATGATTATGTTAAAATTTAATACAAAATGCCATTAGTATTTTGTAACTGAAATTCCATATATTGAAAGTCATAAATCACAAAAGTCATTCTTCCAACCATGGAATAACATTCTAAACTCATATAATGTTGGTATAAGAACTGCTATAATATTATTGCTGTTACACTGAACTTTTTTGTGGTGCCACATGTTGCAAATAACATCTTAGACAACTAATAATAGTGTTAAAATAAAATGTTCCTTTCTTTATGTTAATCCAGGATAGGTAACATTTTCGATAAACCCAGAAAAGGTGTTTTTCAAGTAAGTGATAAAGAACAACTTTGTTTGTACTCTCACAAGTCTTATCAGCTGTGCAGACAGGTACTAGGTAACAGGGTGAGGCTGAATGAGAATAAATCAATTTTCTGATTATACAGTTTAGATAATTACCTCCCACCTGGTCAGTATGCGTTTTCAGTTGTAATGATGAATGTTCAGACAAGAACTGATATGATGTTGTTGTAAGAAGGATGTCCAAAATCAAGATTTTCCTATATTAGAGCATATTTAGGAAGTTCTGGAAACTTTGTTTTTAAGCATTGTTAACTCCCAACACCACCCACTTTATTTCCTTATTTTAATTTTAAATAAAATATGCTCAAGATAGTTCTTAGGTTCTGTGGAAAACATTTCTTATTGTAGCTTAAAAGAGAAAAGTAAAAAACCCCAGCAGTATGATTGAAGAATGTTAGTGAATTCAGCACTAGAAATGAAGATTATATGTTATTAAGAGGGTTGAAAAAAAATTCTTCCTGTATAACCGGCTGTAATAAAACCACCTCTATAAAACCAAGTAACATATATATATATATATTCACAGATCTTATGGTCCAATACAGCAGTTGTGGAGTTTTACTTGGTTTTGAAATAGTTATGACAGAATCAGTGCCTTTTAAAGGTGACACACAGTCAGATGTAATATATTGGCAAAGCTCCACTGAAGTCTCTAACTGCATATTTTATAGGTATATCTTTTGCTACTGGCATTTGCATATGAAAATGTATTGCTAAATTTTAATATATTCTTTTGAAACACGCTTCTTCATGACAAGAGAAAGTTTTCATCAGGTATATTGATTCAAAATGTTTTTTAACTATGGAGGCACTTACATTTATTCTCATTGCTGTGAAGGTAATCTCTGGTAACTGACTCAGAATCATCTTTACCTAGACTGGATCATACCTTGCCTCCTGAGTCAGCTTTCACAAATTATAGATTAGCAATCTTCCACACACAGTTTTCTTCCAAAGTACAGTGAAGATAGTAATTTGCCTGAAATTGCCAACTAAACACTATTTAAAAACAACAAAAAAAATTGGTTTCTTGTCATTAAGTAAAAGGAATGTAAGACAGGAACTGTATAATAAATTTGATTGGAATAGAGAATTTATGTAGTGGTAAAAATCTTTTGTTGGTTACCTTGAAGCATTTTAATAGGCCAGAGTATTTCAGAACAGCATTGCAAATATTGCATTAAAAGATTTCTCAAATTGATATTAAATTTCCTTTTTTTGAGAGGGAAAGGATGGGTGAATATTTATTTATTACTAGAGGAATGGAGATTTAACTGCACCATTGTTTGAGTAGACATGGTAAAAACCACTTCTTTCTAATGCACCTATGAATTGAAATACAAGTCTAAGTATTCTGTTGGTAACAGTAGTCTTTGCACTGATTTCTATAGGCTGTGGATCGGGTCACAGTCAGTCATTCACATAGTACACATTTACACACATTTTTTGACCCAATACTGTACTCTTAGTGATGCGCTTTAATCATGACAGAAATATTAATTGTGCACACCAAAGATATCTTTACACAATTTCCTAATATCAATTACTATTTCCATATAAAGGGAAGATTTGGCATCCTGTGAATAAAAGATCTGAAAAGCAAAATTAAATATATTCATCACCCAAATTTATGTAGCACAGAGAAACTGACATCTGTATCCACTTACATGCATAATAAACAGCTTACTAATAAATACATATTAAAATATCCCCATGTTTCAAGTCCTTGTTGGATGCTCTTCATTTTCAGTGTACTGATTGCAGTGGTATTCAGGGTGAGACGCCGAAATGGCAGGATGAGCTTTCTTCCCACTAAGCTGTATGATCGAATGAGAGTGTTCAGGAAAATATTTTATAATTAATGCTGCCTGCACAAAAAGGGCATCACGTCACTGTTCAGAGATGACAAACCCTATTTCACTGGCTAGACTACACATCTATTATTGTGTACAGTTCTAAGCACCTCAGTTCCAGAAATATCTGAATCAATTGGAAGGAAATAGGAAAAAAAGGGAGAAATATAAATTAAGGAGGATAGACTGTAGATACAAAGATTGTTACATGTAATAGAAAAAATTTCCACAGACTGGGCAGATTTTCTCTTATTGTATTATATCAATATTCTTTGAATTCAGTGGTTGGAACAGCACTAAATGAATAGTTATATAAAAAATACCTGTTTTTCAGACATCTTCCTAACTGCCTCTCTTCAGTCAATATGTAGTTCCAGTGTCCATTTCCTGCAGTTTATTACCGATTTCTCCTGTCCCCTCAATAATTCCGTATATAATATGGACAGTGGTGTACTAATATAAAACAATCCAGCATCTGGTTTAAGTAGAATGCATTTATTTTGCAGTGCTGACAGTGAGGGTTCATGTATGTGTTTATATGTATACAAAAATGCACATACATGATTATTTTTTTCTTGAAAATAAAATGCTAGGAATTTATATGGGACAGAAAAAAACACAAGAAAATTCTAAAAATAATGTAGTGAAAGAATGTGTGAGAAAAGCAACCTCACAAAAATTTAGATTATGAAAATAAATCTGCCTGAATTTCTGTATACTCGCACAAAACCAAACCCACACAAATGCTTGTGGGAATCAATTTGTTACAGTATTCAATCAATTTTCATGGTTTGATTTTTTTTTTTCAAATATGGTCCCTGATACATTTAGTGAAATATAGACACATAAGAGACAACTGTGTGTAAAACAGACTTCCTCAGTTTGTGTATTTGATTTTGCAATCAAACCAACATTTTTCTAGCATAGATTTTATCCTACTAATTGTAATTATAGCATAGCTAAACTTTAAGTCCCTCTGCAGTGGAAGGATATTTAAAATTAGTTCCCTAATTTCTGTACTTGGCTCATTATTACCCAAGTATCATAACTGTCAAGACCCTTTTTTTTTCCCTCCTCCCCCTCCCCCCGTCATGTTTCCAGCTATTGCTTGCATTTTTCCTTTTTTTTAATTGTGCTTGACCATGAGTTACTATTGGCTCTGCTGTAAGTTTTGCTTTCAGTCGCCGCTTTATAATTTTTTTCTGTTGAGTTACATTTGGCTATTTGTTTCTTCTGCTGATTGCCTTTGATATTATCCTTTAGTCCATTGTGTCACTTAAATTCTTTGCCTGATGTTATCTTTTTCATCTGTTACTCAGAGATTGGCATTCTTCGTTAAAAACTGGGCAAATAAACAAGCCCAAACATCAAACTCTTCTGTTTTATTTCGTGATCTTTCAACAGAGTGTTCTATCTAAACTGTTACATCTTTCTAATGGCAACCTGCTGTGACTATCCTCTTTCATTTCCTTTCATTTATTGTTTATTTAATCTAAGCACACAGAGAATAATAGACACATTCTACTGTGTTGCTTTTTCAATAATTTTTCCTTTTTCTTCTGAATGATTATTGATTATATAATAGTCACTTTTATGACATTCATGGCTAGGCTCATTTGCCAGCTTTCATGCCTGAACAGTTTACAGAAATGCAATATTTATTGACTTCTACTATCCAGTACTTTCACTCAACATAAAGGGCCTGTGGGAGAAGAGTCTCATCAGGGGATGTCATCGGGGTGATAGGATGCCTGCCCTTTATCAAATTAGAATGGGTGAAGAGACCATTCTGACTCCTGTCTGTCCTTAATGGATGCCTCCCTTAACATTTTCTAATGTTGATACCTTGAAGGAAAGTAAAGAATCAGAAGCTAAACTTAAAATCTCAGAACTTGTTCCTTTTGTTTCTCTGTGGAGAACATCAGGAAGAATTTTGTTTATTCAAAGTAAGAAAAATGCAAAACAGTACTCTGAAGGCATCTTGGTGGTCATTCTGTATCCCGACCAGTCAGTCACAGTTAAATGGATATTTAAGCTTGAAGAAATGTACTGGCAAGAAATCCTGTCAGCAGTTCCAGACGGAGGCTTCCAGGCAGAATGTTATCCAGCCGTAAGACAGCTACAGTCTTTCGGGAACAACATTTACAAGCTGTTCATACTGGTAAGATCAGGAAACCAAGTCTGATTTGTGGTAAAAGCTCTAGGGCATGTTTATACTATCTGCTTTACTGCCACTGAAGTATTAATCCGGGTGTTCAGGTTCAAAAAAGTGACTTAATGACTTGAGTTAAGAAATTCATCTGAAATAAGTAGAATAAGATAGTTTCTGGATTTTTTTTTTTCCATCCATATCTATTTGATGTAATGGAATCCTTACGTAAGTTTTAATTAGCAAAGTGGATTGCAGTGCAAATGAAAAACAGAAATGTTTGAGAGTTGCAACTCTGCCTGATCTACTGGTTTGGAACAGTTGAATGAAAAGTTGTGTTTTTCTGAAGAACATGGGTTTACCTTTACTTCATGTTATTGTCCCCTCATATTATTTTCCATCCCTTCAAGTACTGTAGTACCCATTTAAGGATATCCAAATCGTGTTTCGTGATCTGTGAAGTGTTTGTATGTTCTGCAGAGGACTGGTTCTTTATTCATGGTCCGCCTCAAGTGATCCAACTGATTTCCAACACTGTAATGATTAGTCTATTTGTCTTTAAAATTTTCTATATTCCTGTGTTCACATAAACACTTGCAAATGTTAGATTCAATACCCTTACATATTCCTTCTCTTTTTTTCCCCTTTAACAGTAAACAAGATTATTTTTCGAGGTTTTATAAATTAGCTTTTAATTCTTAGGCTAGCATCTCATATGATTTCTAATTTTTCTAATTCATTAATTCACTTTTTATATGTTACAGTCATTTAATCAAACAACTGTTCATGTCATCTCAATTCTGTTTGTAATGAAAGTCTTACTTTTTTCCTACTTACAGGAAGTATTTCTGTCTAAGATACCTAAGTGTGTGTTTAGTTATTTTCTGAAACAGCAGTTATTTTGCAACAAGTGCCTATATACTTTAGGCTGAGCTTTCTTCTCACTTAAGTTCCTTTCCTTTATCCATGGAAATGTAAAAAGCACTTTGTTTATTTAGCAAGTAAAGCAATTATCCCAGCACCATAGTGGAAGAAATTTAACAAGGAATCCATCAGGTCATTCATAGCCGGAGACACAAAAGAAGCACCGAGATATTTTTGTTGGTGGTGAAAGACCTACAAGCACTGACATGATACCACTCTCCTCCAAAAATCTGTATAGAAGTCATCTGATTACCAATGATCAAAAGGGAAATTTAAGATTAAAAGATATCAACGTAGCAGACATGGGTGTTTTTTTCACTGACCAACTCCATCAAACCTGGATTGCATTGTGTGTGGGCAGGCAACACTCCTACAAGGGCTGCTTCACTACATGGCTGAGGCTGTTCCATCTCCAGGTGCCTCAGGCAACGTCTCTTATTCCAGCCAATTCTTGGTCTATTTCTATATACCTTTTTATTGTATATTGCTTACTGTTCTTTGAAGTCTGAGAGACGTGAAGCACAGAAGTCATTATACACAGTTTATTTTCAAATATAATCACACACTGGTTATTGCCAAAGCATAAAAAAATTAAATTAAGAAAGCCATGTGAAATTACATATGAAAATAATGTCCCTATCTGTGGGACAGTATTTCTTCTTTGATTGTGTTTCTGCAACAAAGAAGTCCTGTGTTTTAGGGTCTTTAGATTCTTTGATGAAGCATGGATAAAGTGATGGAGTAGAGAAGGAAACAGTATTAAATATAAAAAATTCAGATATATTTTTCTTGTGAGCAGAAAGTGTTAGAGTTGCAATACTACATATGTCCCTGTTCTTAGGGAGACTAAAATGCTGTGTTAAAGCAGAACAGTCAAATGTTACTTTTCTTTTGGTATGTATGTGCAAACCAGTGATTTATTTGCCCCTAGATAGTTTAGTTAGTGTTAGTGCACAGAAATTAAGATGCTTACTTGTATATTTTAGCAGTTTTATAGACTCTTCCCCATGATATTTTAGGCAATTATTAGATTTTCTCTCATTCTATGGATATTAATGTTCTATGTACCGATTAACTATCTGAAGCATGTGACTAATCTGAAAAACATACCTAAAATAGTTCTTGATGAAAGTTCATCTTTCATCCAACAATGATTAATTAGAAACCTTTTTGATCTTCACATCATTTAGAGAGATTAAATGTTCATATTTTTTTCAGGTTGTCTGGCACTCGTATATATGGGACACTGGATCAGAAGATTATAGAGATTTTTATTTTTGAAACTACTTTTTAAAACACATTTTGATATGGTGCAGGGTAGCTAGCCACACTATAGAGGTCATATACCTTGGTGAAAATACTTCTATCGCATTTCTCAAAGAAGATGGATGCATTTCAGCTGTGTTATCTGACCTAGCCTAAAAAGCAAGAGGACTTTTTTTGTCTCTAAGAAAGAAGGACCTTTCTCTACTCAGCAATAGAGCTGTTCCAATTTACATTTACTATAGCTTTGTCATATCATATCTGTAATTCATAGCCTTAAAACAGTGACTTGCTAGTGTATAATGTATTTTTTTCAGTGGGAATGGCTGTGATGTACATTATATTTGTGCTTACAAAATGGTGTCTACTTTAAAGGAAAAACTTTTAAATTAGAATCCAGATTTATTAAAAAAAAATAAAAGTCAATCTCTTTTTAAATGGAGTCTGACAATGTAATTCAGTATCTTCCATAATTGTAGAGAACTGTCATGTTGCAACGTTTAACTTCTAAATTGCATAGTTCAAGTGTCTTATTTTAGGTGATTAAAAATTTGTAATAGTTAAGGGGATTTATATTCAACCTGTAAGTACGTTCTTGCAAATTCTGAAATCTGAGGAATTAGTCAAGAGGTGTGTGAACTGCTGTGTGAATTCTCTGATTTTACATTAATATTTTGCAAAAAATAAATAACAATAAAAATTTCAAATATCTTTTATTAGAAAGTCATTCTTCTCTAGGTAAGATGTTTTCATTTAGCATTTTGACTCCCTTAAAATCTTGTGAATCTAATTTAAATTCACTGTAAATAGTTGAGCCTTTTACTCTGGTGACACAGAGTATGTTCACATGTATGTTTTGCTGCTTTTCATTGTAAGTAAATGGTATGAGTTCCTGAAAGCTATCTTCATATAATTACAGAATCACAGAATAGTCAGGGTTGGAAGGGACC